>JAGXCT010034849.1:0-54096 GCA_022495035.1 Philopotamus ludificatus
AATTTTGTATGAACTTCAAACCTCGTATAACACGGATTTGTATTACACGGCGTTTATGTGGAACCATATGACCGTGTTATACGAGGCCTAGGCGCATATCTATCTACAATTCACATTTATCGTTTTAATCTCAATATACAATAATAATTTAAGATTTTTTATATTGTAGAATAAAACACATAACTAATACATTTTATGAACAATTACATGTACAGAATTCATGGGACCAAATATTTGTGAATATCATACTTTAATAACATGCCATAATATTTGCCAAAGAAATATTTATTCAATTTACGTATTTTTCACGAGTATTGTCATAGGGCCGACCTCCTCCACTTCCTGAAGTTTCAATGTTTGTTCAGGAGTCGGCAGTCGGGATTAGAGGGAAGGACCCCGCCCGGCTATCGTTGACAAACTAGTTTATTATTCAAGAAGATGGCGAAAATATTAAAGACGGCCCCTTTGTCATGATTCGATTTGTTTAATAGAAAAGTTCAATCGGAAACTACCTTTCCGTACTGAATGAATTCAACACCCCAATTTATGGACGATTTAACTCGACGTTTTTAGCGACGATTTATCGGACCGATATTTCATTGGGAATCGTTGACGTGTCTCTCTTTCTCTGTTTTATACAGTGGGGTGGGTTGGAGACGAGTTGCCTTCGAGATAACCTTCAGTCCTCAACACTATGTCATAAATATTCATCACACCTCCAACAAATATGAAAATGCTAACATTTTTAATCAAGTAATACTCTGGGGGAACGTATATATTAAGCAAAACCGAAAAAATAAAAGTTACGCTAATCTTATTCCCTACTTCATCGGATCTTAATGCGCTCATAATATTATCTGTTAGCCCCAATTTGACTAAGTGTCTTTATTACCCTTGGACGCTAATTGAAGCCCTGGCACCGCAAGGAAACTGCAGGGATAATGACTTCAAGTCGGTGAGGCGGCGACGTCTTCAGCTTTTTTAGCGCCTCCATAAATTGGGGCCATCAGCCGACACTTTGGACCCCGCTCTCTTAACCCGGTTACAAACTTTTTTACGGCCAGGTCCGACTTTATGACCGGTCCGGGTATGATTTTATTACCGTGTCGGCGAAGGGTTTAAGAAGCAACGAATAAATTGGGACCGGGATTTAATTCCTGTGGCCAGTGTCGTTTTGCGAAATCTACTCGACCATTACGTCGGCAAACTACGCCGCCTATTGTTGGGCAAGTTGGAAAATGTTCAAGAAAACGGTAGTAACGTTAAATGATACTCGGAGAACCGCAGGAAGATTAAACTTTTCCGATTTGGCCAAAAAAAATATATCACAGTAGCCTGCTTTACTTCTCGGTGGATGCCTCATTACCAAACAGGATGGCCACAATGAAAATCATTTGTAAAACTGTCATCTAAAAACGAATCAAATGCTTTTATGTTATTAAGATATCCTTCTAACCAATAGTAACTTCTCTAGCAGCATGTTTTCGGAATAAATTGAGTATACAAACAGTGTAATTAAAAGATAAAGGCTTATTTACAATAATCAACCTTTTCTATATTTTATAAATATTTTAAATATTTAAAAAAATATATATGAATGTACATAAACTATCCATAAGTGCCGTGGAGTTATTCCGAATGGATTGAGTAGTCTCCCACCCTTCCGCAATCATCAGAGTCTTGGGCCCCGTTCCTGCGGCTTTCGGAAGGGAGCAGGTCACGTGGAATAATTTAATTGCCCCGCCGTAAACGTGTCAGGTTTAGGGGCCACAAGGCTCGTCTCTTTTCATAAAATATTTTATATATATAAAATAAAATCATCAGCGATAGATGTGATACAGTAATGGCACACTTTCCAACGCGAATTGTAATATTAAATTATTTTTGTTTGGTCCGTGGGGATCTCTAAAGCCAGACTGGCCATATAAGTAAATTGAAATCCGATTCTATGGCCCCAAAGAAATATTTCATTCAGCTGAGAAGCAAAATCCCCTACCGCGGGGTGCGTAAGACTTTCAAGCTGAGAAAACCCCTTCCGGAAAATTTATTGTTATTCTTCCGCAGTGAAAGAAAATTTTCTTATGCGCAATTCCACGATGCAGATAACATAATTTTAATCTAATCAAGTATTATATTTACATTAAAATTCAAGCAAAATATTATTCATTTAAATATTATCATTCCGAACTATATATTATATTATTTAATTAAATAGGATTTTTTTTTTGTATTCTTTTGCATATTCAGTTGGTCATTCAACATGGCGGGAACCCAATAAACCCGCACATTTATAGGCCATGTAATTTATTTTTTATTGTAGTGAATAGTTAAGAGCATCAAATTTTATTATTAACAAAAGTCGAATAACAAATTACAAATACGAAAAATAAAATATTACATACGTGACTCATATTGTACAAAAGATTTATATCAAGATTGTTTAATTAAATTACGTGATTCTTATACATTAATTAAATATTAACCTATTCGTCACGGCGGCTCAGAAACTACAGCATCGTTCGAAGGGGGTTTCTAGACCCAAAGTATTAATAAAGAATTCATTTATTCTAAAAATAAAAATAGTTATTCATGATATGCCTTATAATTTTGGTCGATATTTTGGATTTTTTAACTAATCAATATGACGCTTAAATGACACATGCATTCGGCGACGTTTCGCCGCAGACTGAGCTGCGAGCTACGCTTCACTCGCACTTGACACATAGTACTGAATGCGAGCGAGAAAAAACATCGCGCCCGTTGCAACAGTACTGAATATTGTTGTTTTTATTTTTTTCCCAATTGCAGACAATAAAGGTCAATGATTATTTATAATATTTATTGCTTAGACTATTTTTAGACAAACACGAAGAGTCTGTAACATGTAAGATTTATATTAAAAGAGTTATTCGAGTAAAATCAAAAATTTGGGGTCCCCAATAGACCTATTTGCATCCGTCTTAGCTTAAAGATAATTACAAACAAATTATGATTGTCAAGTTAATCGCTACTGAGCTTAGATAGTACTCGGATGGGTGACCATTCCGAAGAATTCTGAGTGACGCTGGTCAACAGAGGGGTGGAGTGGAGGCTGACGATTTTCATTTCACAATTAGAAGGAAACGGGGTACAACTTCACTATATATTCGCATAAAAACCTTGTCCATGGTCCTCCATAATGGGAATCATGCACATGGTCACGTTCCTTAGAAGTGAGAAAAAGTGGTTTATATGAAAAACATAAAATTTAATCGCTCCACGACTAAAAAAAAATTTATAACCTTAACATATGTATCCAAAAATAAAATTCGATCAGTTTATAATGTTTATTCATTTTTCTTTATTTAAATAATACAAGAAAAAAACGTTTCCTTTATGACAAATAGAAAAATACTTTCTTTCATTTCGGCACACAAAAAAGGGATTTAAATATATTTTTATATTAGCCTCTCAGCTTTTTATAAAATTATCGATTTTCCAGTATATTGCATCATTTCATGTCGATGAAAAATATATATGATTAAACATGTTGTAAAAATATATTTATTTATTATCACATATTTCGATTGTTAATATGGAAAATCCCATCATTTTATTCGGATGCTGCGGAATAAAATCGCAATGTATTTTCTTCGTAAATAATGCGACTCCGACAAAGGTCCAAACATATTTATTTACATAACCATTGAAAGGATCGTTGCTGTAATTTGAGCGGATGTTGATTTTATACTTCAAATAAAATTGTTCCCAAACTCTGAAACATAACCAATATTATTAATTTTGCCGATTTGCATTATAATATAAGAGTTTTATAATCATGACTATATATTATATAGTTACATTTCATATGTATATCAATGGCAATTAAAGTTATTAAAAAAATATATATTAACATAGATATATCAAATATTTGAATCCTTAAAATTGAGATATTATTACTCAAAGGCTTTATTGTTTTTCATTGAAGCGGCTTTACTCAGAATTTTCTACTATATTTATTTCATGTCCCTTTGAACATTTAACTTTGAAACACACATAAATTTTCTGTGTGCTATATAAAATTGTATTGAATGTAGCCATTAATTTAATTAATTTTAGATGAACGAAACACAAAAAAAGGACAATTATATTAATGGTTTTGGAGTATAATTTGTTAATTTTATATAATAAATTCAGTCAAAAATATTTACAAACTGCAAACTACACTTTCTAGTTCATCGCTCTATCATTAATTCGAAAAAAAAATGTAAAGCAGTATTATGAAACTTTTACAAACTCGCATAAAAGCATAAGTAGAATATATATTCAGTCACAGACACATTTTTGCGAAATATTAAAGCGAGTCTGCAAAGTTTCACAACGAATTTGAGATCATCGTAAAGTTGCATTTAGTTAAGGTTCGTTACAACTTTCCCTGGGTTCTATTTTACATTCTAAAATGTAAAACACATTCAAACGCTCATCAAAATAACTTTTCAAGCATAGATATAACGTGAACCTTTGTTTTGTTTCAGGTTATGGCAACGTGACACCGAAAACTCCCGCAGGAAAATTAGTAACGATTGCATACGCCCTTCTCGGTATACCATTGATGCTGGTATATTTGTCTACCGTGGGGGACGTGTTAGCCAGATCCTTTCGAAAGCTCTACAGCAAAATGTGCAGACCGTCCGCAAAAAGTACCAATTCGAAGATGTCTATTAATTTCAAATCGAATCCTGCAAATCACATCCCAGACCCTACGTCAAAAGGATATTACGATAATAGAAAATCCAACGACAGTGTGGTTATATTAGATTGCATAGACACATCGCTGCCACTGGGCGGTTTGTCGACAGGATTGATGGACACGTATCCTCGAAAGAGATTCTATCATCGAGGATGTCCTGACCAAATAAGAGTGCCGATATCCTTGTGCATGATAATAATAGTTATATACATGTCTCTAGGTGCAGTTCTGTTCAATAACACTGAGAACTGGACATTTTTAGAAGGTTCTTACTTCTGTTTTACGAGTCTCAGTACTGTCGGCTTTGGAGATTTATATCCGGGACAATATGCCAGTAGTGTTTCTCCGCAAGCTGAAGACATAGCCCTGTGCGTTTGTTCGGTGTATATACTCATAGGCATGGCCGTCATTGCCATGTGCTTTAATTTAGTGCAGGACGAAATTATAGTGCTAGTTAGGAAGTTCAATAGAGCATGCGGTGGTCAAACAAAGCAACACGTGCCGCCGAGAAACATAGATGACATGGAAGGCTTAGAAGATATATCAATGTCAGTGGTGTCTTGACAAAGGCCTCCTCTGGAGGTAGCCGTCTCCACTACCTCTTCGGTCGTAAGCGCTTCCACTTCTTCGACCAAGCCCGTCTCTGTTCCAGTACCGATACAGATACAGATACCGTCAAATTTTACGCCCGGCTCCATGCTGCCCGGAAAATGCAACAGTCTCCCAAGAAAAAGGGCGTCGGATCTGTATAAGAATTCAAATTTCCAAAGAAACACGCCGATGCGTAGATCCAGCGGCAACGAGGCTCTGGTGGAATACTTTGTTCCTAGAAGTGTCAGCGAATTTAATTTAACGGGAATATTGAACGATAGCTCTAGTCTGCCCCTCCGTGAGCCTACGTCCAGTGTCCTGCGATCCTCCGGTAGGCAGGCCGGATCTAATACGAAGCGAGCCACTGAAACAAATCAGACTAAGCCCAGGGATAAGATGGTCACGTTTGAAGACGATCAAATGTTACAGGGGACCGTCAGAAAGAATGCCAATATGGAAGACGTTTTCATGTGACGGCAAAGAAGTATAGGCTGAGAGTTGGAATTTTAAATATTTACTCAAAGTGAATATAGCATAGTTTATAATAATAAATTGTTAATCGAATTTTATATTATATAAAAAAATATGTAGTTGTTTTTAAACTAAAAAAAAATAATGAATTTTTACATCTCGATTTATATACGTTATCATTTGAATAATAATGCAATATAACCAAATTCATTATGAAGAAATATTTATGGATGAAATTATAATAAGTTTAAAAAACAGTGAAAAGATTCGGTATAATGTGAAACGTTTGACAGGGTATGTGATTTATTTTTTAAATTGTCGATTATAATTGCATCCAAAAATACTTCAATACTATACGGGACAGGTCGTACCCCAAAACAATGTGCGCTGGCCTAAAATATTGTAAATATATATATTTTAATTTATTTGTCTAATAACATATAATTGTACAGATTATTAATTGTTTGTTAAAAAATTTTAATGATATAAAATAAATAAATATGATGAATAAATTATGAACGTCGTGTTTTATTGATATTAATGTCGTTTTTAAATGGGTAGGAAAAATTTAATTTTAACACCGACTAACATTCCGCTCGAGATTTTGCGACAATGAGAAATTTCGCATCAAAAAAGATTGTTAATAGAGGAATTCAGGATGACAAATGACAGGGATTTGGGAGGCATGCGAATGTAATAATGGCATCTTTTGTCAGTTACACAAAGACAGCTCGAGCTCAAATTGCGATTCTTATGCATATGAACTACTTACACTAAAATATGGAAATGGAAGGACAGAAACAAGGCATGTATCACGGGGTAAATTTATTGCGTTTTACTCTTTGTCATTTGTCCCGAGTAATACGCATTTTATATCAGAACAAGTGTATTAAAACAATTTAATAATAATATTAAATTAAATTAAAAATCCTTTTTTTTATCTACCTTCTTAAAAAATACTATCGATGACAGTTAAATTTAAAAAAAAATGCAAATAAGCAGTTTAATGAAATGTTTCAAAGAACAACGATAAAAAATATCATCAAATTCTCCATATATCTTCAAAACAGCTCAAGCAAAGCGCCTGCAGTGTACTTTAATTAAATTTCGGCGGGCCACCATATTCGAGCAAAAAAAATGTCGCAACGACATTACTCGGTTGTGGGCCGATTTCACTTTTAGCGAAGAATGGGCCGCGTATTATTAGCGAAGGCAGCAGGGCGGCCGTTGTTATCTTGAATGGCGGCCCGGGGCGCTACAGCCTCCATAAATAATCCCGCGAGTGGTCAATGGGGCAGAAGCGAGTCGACCCACTGTGCCACGCACAGTGGCGCAGTGCCCTAATTGTGTGCGGCCGACGTGGGACACTCTGTATTTGCGCTAGGAAATGTGTGCAATGCGTCAGTGGTTCCCGATCTGTCGCTAGACAGTGCTGTCTATCGAGGCCAGGTTGGGGGTCAAAAGTTACTATTACAATTATCAACAAAAGAAACTATTAAAATATTGAAACTAATTCATACTAATATAAGGTACACTTATCATTTTATTCTTATCTGGACATGTCAACGAATAAATAACTATATAAGAAGGTTACAAATGATATGTCAATAATAATTTTATTCAGTAAAGTAGTTGTTCATTGAATAAAATATTTCAATAAAAAGTTTTCAAAGTTACAGCCTGAAGGGTTTTTATATTCAACTTTTCAAACGTTTTGCCCAAAATTGTATATAAGGTTTGATAAAAAAAATAGGCGGATTTTTTTTAATTTGCGAGCTGGTCAGCGTCTCATTACATTTTTTATATTACAGTCAACATAACCCTGCATAGAGTTGACTAGGGGCCCAATTGAACATTGATCAATACTCAACAAAACAGTGCAAAAATATGTACATATTGATGTACACATATCCTTGTGTGCATAAATAAATCTGGTCTATAAAGGAATTCTCACCACAGAGCCAGTATACCCTGGGAAGGAAAACCCTAATCTGTTGACCAATAATTGGTCTAGTCTCGATACTTTCGCTCCTCTTCCTTCTTTCTAGGGGACTCCTCTCTGAGAAGGTCTTTCCCATGATGAAAGGATTGCTATTGCGCGCAAAATCACTTGCGACCGACTACTTAGACTCGTTTTGGGCAGATGTGCATATATATATAGGTGTGTGTGCATGGTCGCTCGCTACTTGTCACTCGTGAGTCATTATAAGCAGAACACCTTAGAGAAGAGAACAAACGAATACCGAGACAAACCCCCTCCTACTTGCCTGGTCACAGTCGAGAGGGTAAAATCCGATACCAACATGGTAGAAGATGTACGTCCAATTCCACCAATGGCCAAGAGAGGGAAACTCTTTACAAAAAACCGCATACCAAGACGGTTCGGGTCCCCACGGTATGGACACGAAAGGGGAGCCCTCACGTCACGTGTGAGACTCAGGTTTCTTTTGCCTCAACTACCATGCGAGAGTTTGGTGAGGCCCAAGCCCTCAGCAAGTGAGAGCCTTGTGACTGGCAAATGATGCTGATGATATAAGAATATTGTTTTATTAAAGAGAACATGCCGTTATTAACCCTTTGAACTTCTATGTCCAGACGTATTGGTCATTAGTTTTTTTCCACCAGCTTCTATGTCCAGTATGTCTGGACATTTTTTCGCGGGCAGATTTTTTTAAGTGTAAATAGCTGTCCGGGTATTTTTATTTATTTGAAGCAATGAAATGTTCTGTTTTATTATATGACCATACCATTGTCATCTGGAATGGGAAAAAAATGGATCGATTTTGGTTCATGTACACTTCAATGCGGAAATATTTACCCGCAGAAAACTGATTCTTCTAGAATTTGCACAGGTGTGCAACAGAAACAATAGCAAGATGAAGTACGAACTCGAAATAAGAACATTAAAAGTCAGCCGTTTTCTTGACTACCTAAACAATATTTTTTTTGAAAATTATGTCCCGGAAGAAAATTTAGCCGTTGACGAGTCTACTGATGCATTCAAGGATAAAATAAGCTTTAGTGCATTTAATCCTACAAAACCTACTTAATAGGGTCTTCTAATTTAATATAATAGCTATATTTCAACATTTGTGACCTATTATGAATTAATAACAACACAAGGTCTTATCAAACAAGATACAGCAGATCAATATGCAGCATCGTATTGCTTTATGCGAAAAACGTTGAAGTGGCGGAGGAAGTTTTTTTTTTGGGCTTCTCATTTTATTTATAACCCAGGGAAGAGGTACAAGGATTGTATGGTATGTTTAAATCGAGAGATTCAAGGAGCAAGAAAACGAACGATATTTTTTTGCAACACTTTTGAAAGGAAACCCGGAATTCATCCTGGATATTGCTTTTAAATATACCATACATTGATTGACTATAAAAGTTAGCATTACATAACGAACCGTTACTTTTTTAACAACCCGATTTTTTCATTCTGTAGCATAACTATTATTATTTAACAAATTCACTCAAAATAGCTTGGAGTTGGTGGAAACTTATAAAAAAAACTTTGCAAAAGTTAAACTATCGTTACAATTGTTTTCATTGTATTAACTACAGTTGTGTCTGATATATCTTAACATATCGGACAATTATCTCAGTGTTAGCCATTAAAAAGGTTTTAGGATTTATTTGCTTGTTAAAACAATGGAAAATGATTTGTAACGTGAGATGCTTTGGATGCTGATCCAGACATAAAGGTGAATGCAACGAGACTCTTATTCAGGTGACATCGACATCTTTATTAAAGACAGCAGAGGAATCGATCGAGCCGACTCGGGAGCTAAAAATCTGCTTATTAGGTTATTACAACTTTCGATGAATATTATGTAAATATCAACATTATATTGTTATTAGACAACAGCGCGCTAACAATGGTCGTAAAATAACCTTTTTACATGACTACTAATCTTAAAAAATAAACTAAAAAACTCAGAGGCATTTTTTATAGATAATAGAAAGCAGTGAAAGGAGCAACGCTTATCTTTGTCTTGACATATGGTACGTGCAGATCGGGTCACAGAACTCAATAAATCCCAAACCATGGGGCCATGTCGTTGTTCTATGGAGTAGTAACCATTTTGGGAGACGTTTGGGAAGCGACATCTTTTAGATAGCAGATATTTCATCCATTACATGAGCTCACCGACGACTTGATCTGCATTTGTCATAGACCAAGCAAATCGATTTTGTTGCCTTCTTCCGACGTTAGAGAATTTTTAAACAAGAACAACACACATCGTTGTGATCGGCACAGTTTTCGTATTCCTAGAAGTTCGCCCCTTGCGACATCTTTTTATTCCCGAATATTTCCCGAATGTTTCCAACATCGAAGAGATAAAGAAAAAAACGTCGATGGAGCTGAACAAATTCAGAGAGTAAGTATTATTAGGTTATTGAGGATATCAGTGTTTCTAATGATATTAGGGAGAATGATAGTTATTTAGGTTTGATATGGGGTCTAAGGATTGTAAGATTTTAGATATTTTTCGTATGATTAAAACAATTTGACGGTTGTTTCACTGGATTGATACATCGTTGGTTTTAAGAACAGCTACTCTCCGCATCCAGATTTTTTATGACTATTTATCTTATTAGGAGATGGAGGTCATCAGTCTACCATATTATTGTTATATACTCACACAAAATATGTTAATAATATGAATAAATTTTCTTCAATAATCGTGTAAAAATATTGTTTGTTTCGCTATTAAACATGCAATGAATGCGAAAAATCTTGTATACAAGTTTATTGCCCATTTGAACTTTATGTCTCAAATCTAGCGCATGGTCAAGGAGAGATAACATTTTTAAGATTGCGATATATGGTGTTGGCATAAGGCATTTATATTAATATTTAAAATTTGTGTGTAAAAAAATGCAATTTACATCTGTTGGGGGTTTATTAAAATAGCACGTTATAAACAATGGCGATGAATGCCATAGACTTGGATATTTATACTCAGGTTTGCCCGCCTCTAGACTGAAATTGCACGTGAAGCATGCCAAAATATGGCAACACCATCCGGAGAACATTGGCTGACACAGCCCAATGAAGCCAGAGGAGAGAGTAGAGTGAGTAGACACGATGGAGGTAGAGCACGCCAGCCTCATTCGTTTTGTTTGTCGAGTCGTGGAGCCGCGTTAAAAAATGTATGAATGGACCACACGACTGGGTACAATAGTACAGCACATGAATGCAGTGCAGGTATCTCACGTCGAGATTATGGCTTTTGGTTATAAAAAAATAAAATTCGACAAAGCAAAAGCACGGGGCCCCGAAATAGTTGAACTTTTATTAGGTTGTCAACTATATAATATTCATATTACTAAAATCATTATCAATTGAAGATACAGAAGAAATTTCTTAGGTATCCCTATATGAGGGAGATTAGATTCTGTCCAAGTTTATATCCCAGCGCATAGGTACAGTGCTGCCTGGGGTATGTAACCGTCGAGAAAATAAGGTCGATTTACTTGGCAAAGCACTTCTTCTAGCTGTTGGTTGGCGCAGTACATTAATCCCCTTGTACAGTGGAACCCCCAATTACACTACCCCTAATTACGCGCTGAGTTGAAATATTCGCCGCAAATCCCCCAATTGCGCGGTCGCATTCACATACAGTCAAACGTTGGCTAGCGTCTGTGTATTCGACACGTGCCAGGCTATACGCACACAGCCGGACGGCTTCACTCTCCCAATTACACGACTCTAAATTACACGGACCCGATTTTAGTGTTAGTGGGGGTTAAACTGTACTGTGCGAGTTGCCCTTATGGGCGCCATCTAACTACCATCGAGCTCGACAGGTACTCTCAGAAACTCTTCGGAAACCAGAGTTATTACTCTGCTCAACCACTTGGCCAAATATGTAGTTGTATTTGATGTCAAATATAGCCGTTTTGTAGATATTCTTTTCTTTTTTCTATTGTAATATATGTTGTTTTTTTTCATTTTATTATTATGTTTTTATGCGTGATTGGCGACGCATTGTCTTTAGGAAAAATTAATAAAAACATTAGTTAATTCGATTCTGATGAACTGATAATATAATAATAAAAAATAATTTAATTCTTAACCCTTTAAACTCATATGTCCACACGTATTAGACATTACTTTTTTTCCACCAGCTCCGATGTCCAGTATGTCTGGACATTTGTTTTCGGGCAGAAGTGTAAATAACTGTCCTGGTATCTTTTGTTTGTTTGAAGGAATTGAATTTTCTAGAAATATGATTTGTTTTATCATATGACCATTCTTTTGTCTTCTAGAATATGAAAAAAAATGGATCGATTTTGGTTCAAGAATACTCTTTTTCAGTAAAATATTTACCCGCAAGCGATTCTTCCAAATTTTCTGGTCAATACACCTTGAAACAATAACAGATAGAATCACGGACTCGAGGATAAGAACACGAAAAGTCATAAATTTTCTTGACTACCTAAACAATACATTTTTGAAAAATTATGTCACGGAAGAAAATTTAGCCGTTGATGAGTCTACTGTTGCATTCAAGGTTAAATACGCTTTAAAGCATTCAATCCTAAAAAAACTACTAAATGGGGTCTTCGAATTTAATACAATAGCTATATTTCAACATTTGTGCCCTATTATGGAATAATAACAACATGTTTTTTTTTGGGGCTCCCCATTTTATTTATAATAACCCAGGGAAGAGGTATAAGGATTGTATGGTATGTTTAAATCGAGAGATTCAAGGAGCGCAAAAGGTTAAAGTAATACTCAAATCAAGGTCGTTTTTAATAACCATTTTTGTTTTATATTATTTTCTACTTAAAATATTTTAGAAGCAAAGAATGATATTCACTTGGGGCAATGACAAGAGAATATATAAGGTGTGGAATAAGTTCCCAAGAAAATCCATTGATATTCTATATCGTCCTTTGAGAAAAGTGTAGGCTCTCGTTGACCTGGTGTGAAATTACCCTTTCTCGATTTACAAGTACTTGGGCTTATTAACACTTTATGAGCCGCAAGGTTTTACATCAAACCTAGCCATGAGCCGCATGGTTTCATGTAATGATAATCCAAGCTAACATGCACGTGTATCCATCTGTGGTCAAGTGGTAGAATTACATTGTGCATCGTTATCAGAAAAAAATGCCAAGTGGGGGTATGGCTCTCACGCCAAAAAGCGTGAACGGCTCATAAAGTGTTAAAGTCAAGTCAGAGCCACTTTCAAACAATCTTGCTGAGCACAATACGTATGTCGTAATTGTCTGCCCATAATCCAACAGTTTATAATGCATAACATTATCTTCCTAGTGTGTACTTCTGTTGTTGGGGTTGGATTTAATTGGTACTCAACCACTGCCTCTTGCGTTTTGTTTGGACGTAGAGAACCTACTTCACATCTCCAATGACAACCAGGGGTGCGCCGTTCATATGGCTAGATTGTGCGGCGCACACCGGAACTGGAAGATTAGAAGCGCCAAGAGGGGAAAATTTGAAAAATAATAAATATTAATATATTAAACCCTCATCATATCACAAAAAAATGAATTGTCAAAAATATAAAATAAATATTTTGGGTCGTAAACAGGCAGTATTTATTAATATAAAGAAATATTTTTGCAAAAAAGTATAGTAAATGCGTAATACTTTTTTTGATGGTAGACCATTTTATTTTGTCGAACTTATTCCAGTTGAAAATTGTATAAGCTTATCAGATAATGTATTTATCTCAAGCATAAAACAAGTTTCTTCTCGATGTATCCGTGTTGTAGCGGTCACGGGTTGAGAATGCCTGGATAGGCGAATAACGGAATGCAAGGTTTATTACGCAACGAAATATTATCAGGAAGTTTTCTAAAGAATAATATTTCAATGCTGCACGTGTTAATATTATACGACGGTCCGCTGTAACATCCCTCCGCCATCATAAATATTAAATCCCAAAATAACGGGATGTTACAGTTAGGTCATTTACCGGCCAGGCGAATTCCTAAGTGGAACATTGGCTGGTATACGCCTAAAAGGTGGATGCAATATAATGTTTACGAGCGTCCGCTAGTTAGCAGGGAATTCACGTCGCATTATTACAGAAGCTACAATAGCGCCCAGAATATCGCCGGCGCCCTTGGTCGGCATAGACAAAAGCAAAGCCATAAAGGACCGCTTTAACGGGACCCACATTCCGAAGGAGAAATCTAGAAAGTCCCGTTATACAATTTCGAAGGACCGCCCTCTCAACGCCAGAAGATGGAAAATTATTGGACGCTACCACCGCCTCGACACGCCCTAAGATCGAGCGGGGGTAGGAAGGGAAAACGGTTAAATACCGTCGCCGGAGAGGTTTTCGGGAGAGTCCTGGTTTACCTCTGAAACCAGGTTGCAGCAGAGTCCGACGGAGCAAGCTACGCTCGTCGGAAAAGAACACTCGCCCTCTGCTACGCTGACTCCGACTCTCACGAGATCAGCAATCCCGAGCACATCAGCACTCAAGAGAATTGGTGACACGTCCTGTAAGTAGTCAACATTATCGGGCAACACCAGGAGCAGCAGGATCATACTATCGCCACCCGCGGCAGAAGGACGAGGAACGCGAACTCAATACATCAAGAACGAGATCACTTCACCGGCAGCGCGGACCTGTCAAGGACCTGAACACGCACTTTGACGAGTAGCCCGGCTGTACGCTCCGTGATAATAAATCTCGGTTTCAGAGTTAGCAGCGTTTCATTTTATCTCGCCGACCACTTCCCTACAGTGTTAAAAGTACAAATAGTTTAATTTAAAGGGTGGATGATTGGTGAACAACAATCGTTATAGTGTTCGCCATATATACAAGCTAGGATAACGAGATAAGCCATAAAATAATTCGATCGGTCCACGCGAGCAGCAAATTGGTTCCCAAATGTAGACAAATTATACATCTCACATTGAAATCAAATTTAGAGAGTAGGTCAATCGATAAGTAAGTAGAGCGAGGGTTATCGGCTTGTTTTACATCCATTAACAAATTGAGAACTCGGAGAATGAACCCGCCTGTCAAAAAATCTCTTCAGGGGCAATCTATCAATCTTGGGACCCCCCACGGCTGGGGCCTTGTACACTTCAATTTTGATCCCGAAACCGTTTTCGTAATTCGATAGTTTACCAAAAGGAACCGTGCGTCGACGTAGACAATTTATCTGCTGGCGATAAATTTTTAATGGATTCCGTTCAATTACGATTTTATTTTCAATTTATTGGCGTGAGAGAAAATGTGCGGCTGTGTAGGAGAGTTATGAGGGGTATCGTCGCATAATTTTGACAAATGGTATACCATACCATACCTATGTAAATTAGGGGGACACCCGCAGATGTCTTCTGAAATGTGGAAATTGACCGGGGCGATCGCGTCCCATACTACCTTATCTACCTAACGGTAAATCAACGAAATCCCGGCCCGGGGCGGACGTAGGGGGCGACAAATTCGCACGGCATATTCGCGACCTCGTGAAATATTACCATAACAATTTTTGTATTATTACGCGACTTGTAAAACAATACGAAATTATTTTATTCAAATGAAAACAAAAATTAACAAAACACAACAATATTTAGACAACCGACTGTCGTACAAAAATACTCAAATTAACGGGTCCATGAGTTGTATAAATACAGTGCAACATTTACTTAAATACGACCCGTTGGGTTTGTGTTGTTAGTAAACATTGTGAAATTGATTATTAATATTACAACCCCGTGCAAATATACATTATTAACTATTTCCATCGTGTTTGCAAAAGCAGAAAACTGCATTGACATAACGTATGTGCAATACGAACGCACCCTCATACATCACTGGTTAGCGAAACCACAAAATGCAATCTAACTAACATAGATTTAATCTCTAAACCGTGTAAACCATTAATTATTATTAGTAATTATTATTAAAATAATTTAATTATAAATATTTTTTTTTATTATATCCATAACTTTGCTAATAAGTTAATGCAAATACATTCAACCCTTTTTTCATACGTTAAATATGAAGATTGGTTCTCTAAATTTGAAAACCATATCATTTTAACTAATAATAACATTGTGAATATTTTTATCATACTTGTAGTTTGCTTTAAAAATTTTACAAAATTATATTAATATATTATGTATTCACTACTGTTATATATAACCTTCTCTCATCTTATTGGCAACTTATCGATCTCCTCCTCATAATATGTGGTGGTCTGGCGTTATCGTGTAACAGGATAACGCTTTTCCGTTTGATAAGCTGAGGACGTTTTTCCAGTAGTTTTTCATAAACTCTTTGTAGCTGCTGAAAGTATGTATCAGCAGTAATCGTTTCGTTGCACCTTATCAGCTCGTGGTCGATTATTCCTCGGCAATCCCACCATACACATAATAAAGTTTTCTTGCTAAGAATATTGGCTTTAGGGTCCAGTAGGGGTGGTTAAACCTTATCCCACAATTGTCTTTTGCATACAATATTTTTATAGGTGATCCATTTTTCTTCGCCTGTTATTGTCCTGTCCAAAAAAGGCTCGATTTTATGCCGTGAGAAGAGAGTTATGGCAATAGACATTCTGTCTGCCTTATTTAGCTCACTAAGATTATGTGGTATCCATATACCTAACTTTCTGCTTTTCCCAAAATTTTCCAGGTGGTGATAAACCGTAGATTGTGACGTATTGAGTCTCTCTGCCAACTTCCTTGTCGTTTGACGTGGATTTTGTTGCAATATCGCATTTAAAATGTCATCATCGTAGTTAGAAGGGCGACCCGCCCTTGGTTTATCCTTCGAAGACCACTTGGTTATCAGGCTTTCACCGTATACATTGCATATATTTTGGGCTGTCGCTTTAGCAATAGAGCCTTGTTTAAATTCCCAAAGCATCACATGAAAATTATGCACTTTTTAATTCTCCATTTTAAGGGTTCGGAAAAACACCACTGTAATCTCCACCACACTAAATAGTTGTCGAATGACTGACAGGCCACTTATTTGTCTAGCGAAAACAAAAATCCCCTTATCGGGCGACTCACTGCTAGTTTAATACAAACAATAGAAACTGTCTACCTGAATCGGAAGTTATAAATGACTCAACCCAATAATATAGTGTTAGATATAGTAAAAAAAAAAACAAATTTTAAAATGAAGAATAGAACAGATTTATAAAGGGTATCCAAAAAATTGGGTCTGTTAAGCGGAAAAAAGGAACAGGACCAAAGTGGAAGACAACCGCTCCAGAAGATCAGCTTTTAAAAGAGTTCAGCTCAACCAACTGTTAAAACTGCAATGGATATAACAGAATTCGTTGGAGGTGGTGGAAAAAAAACTATACTAAAGTCAGTCCTCATTATACACTTTGTAATAGCGCTTATTCAAATAATTTGAAGCACTTCTAGAAAGTAATTTAGATCTTTTGACTATTCTGTCTTTATTCTGCAATATTTTTTAAAATGTATTTTTTGGGAATCAGAAGAAATCGCAGGGATTTGCAGTGAATACGGAGGCTAAGGCAAAACGATATTTCTTTTACCGAATTGAAGTCAGTGTCAAATCGGTACGAAGAAGGCGCAGGAAAGATAGTTATATGGCAAGATCATCGGCGAAAAAAATGCATTCAAAAGACTTCAGTGGGCAAATTTTACCAGACTTTACCTTTTCTTTGGAGTTAGTGATTTAGTGTCGATATAAAAATATCATTATTGAGAACCTTAATCTAATCATAGAACAACATCTATCTTATATAAACGACTGCATCTTCTAGGATGATTTTGCACTACGACATTGGGTTAAAACGTTAAAAGATTTTTTTAAAAACATTATAAAAAACAACATGTACATTTTATTAAATTATCTTATCCAATTATACGAAAGTATCTAATGCACAAAATAAATATAATTTATGTTTACAATTGCAGAATAACTGATATTATTAGACAAAAAAATCCAAAACTGACACAGCTGCAAAAATTTATTTGAAAAAAATACTTAAGCATATTTAAATGACCGCTGACAGATCTAATGTATTATATTAGAATCTAATAAAGCTTATAGTTTATTATTACTATTTTGTTTTAGTAAATTTCTTATCATGGAGAAATCTGTTATTCACTTTTCTGTTTTTGTAAGTAATAATTAAGACGTTGGTGTTGAGTGATTAATTATTGGGTGAGACTCAGTCTAACCACGATGGGGCAAAAAGAAAATCACAAATCTAATAATCCAATGAAGTAGAAAAGAGGCTTAAAAATTATCCAAACTAGGTGGACGAGTTCTATAATTAATACTGTATTAATACTGTAGTGACTTATATTGTTACATACCTTGTAATTTTTTTTTAAAATGTAAGACTAAGAGTACTAACGAAAACAATAATTATATCCCTTTTTGTGCCAATTCTAGATGGAATATGACACAAATAAAATAATTAAAAATATGTATATATATCAATCATATATGACTGTTTATTTTGCAACATTGTCCATTATTTGCATTTGCAAATAAGTTGATATTCAGAATTAAAACAAGTACATTTATTTAACAAAGCTTTGAAGTTAGTGATAACTAAGCATGCATACATATGGAAATAGGCTTATCTAACTAAATGAATTCTGGGGCATACAAAAGGAGTTCTCGGATAAGGAACAACAATGGAAGACGCAATGCGTAAATAAATTGTCAATATATGATTATTACTAAAAATAAACAATTCAATGTCATCAACGACCACGGTATGTAACCATGGATAGGTATCGCGAAGTTTAATCCGAGTTTCGGGGAAAACTGTCAATAGCAGCAGGGTCCCTTATCAACAACGCGTCGACACATAAACTATCGAGCAAATAGGCTTCTCTCACAGCCTCAGCTTTAATTAACAAAATTTAAATAGAAAATTTAAATGAAAATATTAATAAAAAAAATATCTTAAAAAAAAATGTATAAATCTTGAAATGTACTATTCAAAATACCGTAGAATACAAAATACGTCGCAGTTTTTCATTCCATCATGTCAACAGCCACCGCGTATGGCAAATATTTACTTATCAAAGGCGCCCTATACACGTTCAATATAAAATCGCGCAGCGTTCGCATTATGCCAACATCTGCAATACCCGAGTGTGAACATGTATTCCAATTTAATCTGCACATTATTGAATTCTTTTATTAGAAGAAACTCATTTTTTAATCATATTTGCCAAATTACTTGAATGGAAAATAAATTAATATTCTATGTATTTTTTTCGAGCATTAAATTAAGGCTATATTAAGTATAAAACTGTTTAATGATGGAGCGGTGATAATACAGAATCTGAGTATTGTAGAAAATTGTAAATAAATATGAACACCCTAATGAGTTTCACCATTAAAACGATATTGTTTTTTGTTTTTTACTGACAAAACTTTTCATTGCAAAATGTTTTCATATTTTATAGATATATTTCAAAATTCACTGAGAAAAATCTCTGTGGCCAGTATATTAATACTACAATGCATTATTTTATAAAGCAAAGATTGATTGTATTATTTAAATTAATTAAAATGTTATAAATATATAAAATGATCAATAAATGTACATCGTTCTATTGTGATAGAAATGTAGTTACAAATAAAAAAAACTTTCTAGAATTGCTCCAGCCCCCTTTTCCATTTTTCATACCCTTAAAGTAAGAAAAAAGCTTGGTGTGGAGCAATTAAAAAGCTCTACCGTCTTCCACACCGCCCGGAGCGTGAAAAGATCGCGTTTCGCTAAATAAAAAAATAAAAGTAAGTTTCGATAAACCCTGAAAGGATCAAAAATCTTCAAACATATTTTGCTCAGCCTCCATAATATTTCGGCAGGATATACAATAAATATTATACACCATATTTGGCCAATCCATCAAAAATAAATAATGTAAATATTCCCAATGTGCTATTAATGGAGCGACCTGAAAATATAACCGAGAATATAGCGAGAGGGAAAAAAAGATGGGGAACTGCGCCATATTTTAATGCCGTGCCACCGACATTTAATCCCCATAATCTGAGATCGCATTTCAGATTGGCAACAGATACATTAAAGCTTTGCACCTACTTTGACATAAAAGATACCCTCGTTACTGTAATACGGGGAATTAAAAGCGACTAATCTAGCCTGGATTTTGGTTAGATATCCCCGGGGCAATGGTGAGAAACCATCAGGTGATCGCCATCGCCGAAATTCCATTAAATTATATACCCCGCTAGATATAAGCGTTCGAGGTGTTAACAAGCCGGAAGTGTTGAGAAAAGTCAGACTTATGGCTGGAAAAACTAAACGGAAATACTTATCTGAATGCTCACAATTTTCCCGGAGTAAATAGAAATCGAAGTGTCGACGGAAAGCTTTTAATCTTCCTGTCAACTGAAAGCTTTTCGATATGTATACTTTTACTGCGGAAAGTAGCAACATTCTGCAGTGATTGTGTACTTGACGTATCATATGAGAAATATATTTTACGATTTAACTGTTACATATACTTTTAATAAATTTACTGAAGCATTAGATGAACTTCAGGTAATCTTCCCGTTAAGTTCAGCGCATATAATAAGGCTCAGAAATGTAGCAAATCGTTAAAAACGAATGTTTGGACCAAATCATTTATTAACGTTTATGTTAAAAAACATGTTTCGTACCAAATGATTTTTTTATGAAAGTGATCTGTTTACACTATTTTACACTTAAACTAAACCATTTATATATTGAAAATGATAAAAAGGGGTGAATTAGGCTATGTTCTTTCATCCTAATTAAAAATATATACTGGATTCGTTAAATTTTCGTGATAATAAATTAAACAAAACATAGAAATGTTAAAAAATATTGCTATTGTGTTAATTAAGATTTATTAAGAAGTGAGACAGTTGATTGAGCATCAACTTGATCACTAGGTATAAATAATAGGCGATTATGCTTAACCCTTTTAATCCCAGCCTTTTTTGCATAATATATGCGTAGAATCCCAAGCAATTTTTTAGTAAAAAACAATAGTTTTTATTAATTTTGTGAAAATGATTCGTTTAAAAACATAATTCTTTCTGTGGGGCCCTTTCTGGGGAATGTATAATAATAACTAATCTTCAAATATAAATAAAAACATAAACAAACAAAAGAAAAAAATATTTATTCTTAAAACAATATAAACTGTGAGTTCGAATCATTTTTAACCTAATAATGAATTATTTAATGTAAAGAAATTAATTGTAAATGAAAATAAAAAATGGTTTTTTGTCAATATATGAAAAAATAAAATGAAAATGTAAATAAAAAATGGACATAAAAAATAATAGTATCGTTTCACAAACATAAACTGCTAACATGTCACCCTAGAAGTATCAATACACAGAAAATATATCATTTATAACATTATGAATTTAAATTAAAGTAAAAAAAAATAATTAGCATATTTTTTTTTTTTTTAAGTTTTGAGGCCGATGATCGGCCCCTTGGGTATTTTTGCATACATTAGTTGGGGCCGATGATCGGCCCCGTGGGAGTAAAAGGGTTAAGGTTAAATAATAAAACATTAAACGTTAAAAAATCAATAACGAAAATTATTATGTGAGGAATTTAATAAAAATATATATTTGATATTAAATGAAAATCTATTAATTTTAAACCACAGTAAGCTCCTAAACTACAGATTTTCATTTTAATTTAAATCTTCTCAAGAAATATTTATAAGTTGGCCCGTATAGTGTCATTGATTTTTAGTGCGTCCGTTTATCGTTTTATAATTTTTATATTTCAATACAAAGTACTCCTAAACTCTTTTAACTCACTTTCGGACTTACTAAGTTTACATTTTAGGGCTTTTTTAAAGAAAAAAAAATGTTAAAGATTTTTATTATTATAGAAAAGGCAAATTTCTAAAACAATTACTGAAAAATTTTACTTTTCATGCAGCAACCACAAGTAAAAGGATCTTTGGCTGCGTTTTTTAAAGGCTCATTAACTACGTCAACCGTTTTTGGGTAATTTTATAAGTGGAGATTATCTGGAGGGTGTCTATTTATGAGGAAAAATAGACCCAAACATTTCATGTCAAGATATTGATAAAATCTTCATCAATAAGCTTTTAATAATATTTTAATATTAATAATTCTTTAGAATCAGAGTTTAGAGGTAATGAGGTTGAATTATCTTGTTTAAACTATATTTTTTGCATTTTTTCAACATATGCTTATATTTCGAATCTATACACAAAATAAGCTTTTATTTTAAAGTTAACTAAACCAATTTAGTATATACTTCAAATAATATCTCCAAATCTAATAATAGATTTATTAGTGATTATGCTATGTGGCTAATAAGTATCTCCTAACAATTAAACTAATTACGCAAGTGATATATGTAAAACATTTAAATAATTTTATTAAAAATGCAAATAGCCCCAAAACTCCAACTTAACTCGTACAGCCTAAAAAAATTAATACCTCCGGTAACAAATTATTTCCCAACCATATCCATCAACAAACTTCCACTGACGTCGCAAAGTTTTCCCAGAATATATAATACATCGTGCCGGAAGTAGAGAAGTGAGATAGAAGGCGGAAGAGAGAGAGAGTGAGAGAGGAAAAAAATTCAGCTCGGTTTCCTGGCAAGAAATAGCTGGAGTCTGAAGCGGTGTCCCGCTCAACCGACACGTATAATTTATGACGCTAATTTACAACTTTTAGGGAACGCTTCAGCCTATCGGGGGCAAAGCATCCCTGGTCCAGAGACACATGCACCACGTGGCAACCGCACACACGTAACAGCGAGCCACTAATTTCTCCAGGGATGTATAAATCAAGGATAGACCGTCGAGGATTGACTCAAATTTCATATCCATTAATAACACTTGTATCAAGTGAGCCGCTTCAACTATAATAAGCCGTGTTTGCTGAATGGGAATACTTAGCGGGATATTATGTGGAGAGAATTTCTACCGAGAATAGACCAAACATTATGAAATTTAGAAAATAACAAATACCGGCCTAATTATACCAATATTCTTAGATATGTATATATAAAGTAAAGGCCGCATGTAAGAATCATAATAATACAAACACTGAGTGATGAACTTAAATGATCCTCGTTATTAACAAACTAATTATAGTATAAAAAAAAACTGAAAATACTCATTATATAGATTATTCTAAGAATAAAAATAGTTATTCATGATACGCTTTATATTTTGGACTTTTTAACTATTAAATATGACGCGTAAATAACACGCGCACCCGACGATGTCCCGTCGCAAGTTTAAGTTTTCGTGGCACGTGTCACTTGTATACGTTTCACTCGCACTTGGCACATCGTTACGGATGCGAGCGAAAAAAAAATCGCACCTTAGGCTACAGAAGCAAATATTGTTGTTGAATTCATTTTGTGTATAACATTTTATCCAGATAATCACAGTTTTTTCAAAGATTTAATTATTAGGTCAATTTAAAAAAATCTTTCTCTGTTAAGAGTTCAAAACCGCGCAAAAATGGCCTAAATCGAGAGATAAATAAATTACGTTGATTGTTTTATAAAGTATTATATTCCTTTGATTTTTATATTCACAGATTGGTAAAAAAAAATAACCCATCCGTCACAGCAGCTCGAAAACAACCGCGTCGTCCGAAAGGGGTATCTCAAATCCCCAAAGCATTTCAAGATAATGAAGTACGCGGGTTGCTCACCCCTGCTATAACCTACACCGGAAGCATTTATACCTGTTATTCAATTGCACTTTAGCATTTCGAGCACACAATATTATATTTAAGAACACAAAAATATAAATATAAGGATTAATTACCACGTTTTAATTTAAAAGAGAAAAAACAAAAGAATGAACATATTTTATGCAAAATATTTCTTTTCTCTTTTATTTAAATATTTTTAGCAATGTTCAAAAATTGTGTTATCCTCAATAATCAATAAAAATATAATAATAATATTATAGTCAGTTTCAATAATTACACATAGATTTACAGACATACTCCTTCCCCAAGAATTTGTTAAAGCATAAGCTATATGCTTTTTTTAATATTTTTGCACAATTATAAATGTGTATAAATCAAACCCTTCTATATACAATTTTAAATCTAAATCAACCCAAATAAAATTAATCATCAGTATTCTTTTCAAAAGCAGTTTATCAAATTAAGAAAAACTTAAGGGAAGACTTATACCAGATAAACTACAATAGAAGATATGCTTTCTCTCCTTCTCTGAGAAAAATATGGAATTATAATTATTATCTCAGCAAATAAATAAATTATGATTTTTATTTGTATATTAATGTGGATAATATTTATATAATGTGTATTATCTCTAAAAATATCATAAAAACATTTTCATCATCAATTATCTCGAAAAATATATATCCCAAGAGGATACTTATAGGCTTATTATAAATGCTTTAGTATGTAAAAAAACAATTCGATTTGAATATTTATATATTAAAATATATCCGTAGAATTCGAATATTCCCGACGAAATCAGTTTAATCGGTCTTCACTATATTCGACTAATTATCTTACCGATTTCACAAACGCATTAATTGGAACACGAGAGCAGTTACTTGATTCGCCAATATAAATTCTGAATAAATTTGCATAGCTTAGTGATGTGAGTACCGAATATTGTCTGTATCAATTTCGTCCATTATGTGACACGACCTGGCGTCGTTAGGCATAAGACCTAATAAAATATACTACACTTATTAATATTTATATGTACATGTGATCAACAGCTCCATTGCTCATAAATTATTTATAATATAATAACGAATTGAATTAATTAGGCAGAAATATGTGCAATTATTAAAATATTTGCGTAGAATTATTAATACGATGATAATTTGAAACGAAGATCTATAATAGTTTCAATTATTTGTTAGTCTCGTTCATTTGCATGATATGATTTTTACTTTTTAATTAAAATAATTAATGATCTTTAATATTTGTCAAATTATAGAATTATAAGATATGGTTTGATTAAAATAATACATGAATTTATTCTCGAAAAATTCTTTCAATATTTTTTTCAATAACAGGAGGAAGTCGTCGAAGGCCATCTCGAGTAAATACGTAGGATGGAGTATAATAATACTATTGTTTTTAGCCAAAAAAATATTTACAAGAATCCACAAAATCATCAAGCTTACAAATGTCAAGATACGTCAAGGACAAATGTATAAATTGGACTCATAAACCTAGTGAAACAATATTATTATATTTTTCGTAACGTAAAACAAATACGTAATATTCCATAGCTCTCTATTTAATTGTTATTTAGTTTTACTATCGTAACCGTCACGCAGACTCATCATCCTATTATCGTCTTAATAGTTCTGCATCAAAACCACTAATTATATCATGGGCTAAATACTAAATATGAGTTCGCGCAACGCATGTAAATAGGGGCCGTTGATGGAGTCTCCGCAATTTGCTAATCGGGGCATACGCCATCGCGTGTGATGTTCGTCTTGGATGTCTCATGGTAATTAGACATGGTAATTGGCATTGGCCCCCATAACTACCTCATATTTCAGCCCATCCACCTCCTCAATCTTCCTTCTCTACACCATATTGATTGCTGTGTAACCGCAATCGTTCCAGACTAAGCCCAATAGGCCATCTAACCGGCAATTATGATATGTTTTGTCGAGTGATTTAACACACTACGTTCGCGAAATTTAATTATTTTTTATTTAAAAATAACAAAAAATTATTACAGAAAGTAAATTATTCCTAAAATTGTTTTTTTGTGAAATATTGTTAGATATTTCATATATAATATGCTCGACAACAGATATATTCTGTGTGATTCGGTCCCCAACAGAATTTGTATAATTTCTTTAAATGGAATTTATGTGTTTATTTATTCAGAGCGATCTAATTAGCAATGGTAAACATCAACATGGTAAAAAACAAAGTACAGTCAACCCTCCTATAGCGTTTGCGCTGGTTTTTTGTATAGCGTTCATTTTACAAAACGCAATATTTACAAGCTTAAATTAGAATTTACGTAAATATATTATTAATGTGCATTTTAAATACGTACGTGCACTTAGAAAATATTTGTTAGTAGCTGTTTGCCCCTATACCTCACTAGGCGTGTTCTGTTCTTTTTTTGGTGAATCATCGTCTAAAAACCTTCCAGAGATATTCATCACAATACAACAACAGTGGAACAAATTATGAACAAGTAAATTGATGCATACGATTTTTAAGGCATTAGGTATTTGTGTGTTAAAGGGATTTTCAATCATACTATTTTTTTATAAATTGTGCTACTGGTATTAAAAAAGTCTCGATGGAACGTGATATTAAATGACTCGACAATAATTAAATGCATAATTACCCAATTTAAAATATTCACTATTTTTTTCCTCACTTTAATTATTGTTTGTTTTTAAGATTTTTTTATTTTATATTAATATGTATCCTAAATATAATATATTTCCAAAAAGGTTTCATAATTTATATTTACCTTTTTATTATTAATTCATCATATGCTAAAGCATTTTAAAAAAAATAACTAAAAAAACTATCCCTTTGAACTCCCCTGGCACATCTGTTGCAAATTCAAAAACTAGAAGAAATATGCTAGGTCGATACCCCTTCGCGCCTATAGGCACGAGCTATTGCTATCAAACTAAACACGTGCAAGGTCATTCAACATATAAAATGGGTCAAATGTTTGATTTGCTTCAAATTGCAAAATACAATCAAAAGAACCTAACCCTAACCTAACCTAACCTAACCTAACCTAACCCCAAATTTGTATAGGTGCTAAACTTTCTATAGCGTGGTCCCTATCTGAACGCTATAGAAGGGTTGACTGTATATAAGAATAATGTATATAAATAAATTACAATTTTTATGTATAAACTCACATGTTTTCAGGTTTACATGTTCACATGTTAATATATTTATATTATACCTTTAATCCAGGATTTTTGGTATTTTTTTCCATGGGACACACTTGTATTAATAGAATAAAAATAAATCTACAATACAGCCAATCATTAAACCTTAAACTGACAATTTAACTTGTGGAGTTTTTTCTTCTGAAATTGTAAAACTGTCTTTTTTTATATTATTAACCTAACCGTGCCGATGGGGTCTATTAGGGACCCCAAGTTTTTGTCTATAAAAGTATAAAGAATATATAATATATAATCATTGACCTTTAAAGAAACGCAGTTGCGAAAAAAATAAAAACAAGAATATTCGCTTTAAATCGCTCGCATCCAGTACGATGTGCCAAGTGCGAATGAAACGTGTTGGTGAGTCGTAAATCTATTTTTTTTTAAAAATTCAACTTGGGGTCTATTTTCCATTAAAAATAGACGCTGTGACGGATCGGTTAAACAAATATCTATAGTATTTATGCATTTTATGTATCAAAATAATTTGAATACGCCAAAAAAACATTGGTGGCCATAATTGCTACAGGCTTTTTACTTCAAATACACCCTTTTGCAATTCAATGCATGGATTATTTCTTAGAAAATATTTGTATTTAATAATTAAACAAACAAAAATGATATTATATTTTTTCCACATTTCTGCTTGACAAAAAAGTTATAGGAAAATCTAAACTTTTCAAGATTAGGAGGCTTTCGATGCAATTAAATTCTGCAAATGATCAAAACAACAAGAGAAAAGAAAGCTTTGACATTTTTCTTGCAAAATTAATCGAAACATGTGATATTTTGACGAATATAAATATTATGTTCATAAAAAATTGGCCTTAATCAGACTAAAGCTTTATTTAAAAAAGGTCTCAAATTGTCAGCTTTTAGTAATGATAACATTTTTTTAATTAGTTATTGTGAATGTTTTTAGTATTAATGTATTATTAATATTAACATAGCATATGTTTGAGATGTCTAAGTTATTATAAAATAATTTAAACCCACAACTCAGAGTTGAAAAATTTATTTTTTCTACACACATGAATTAAAAAAATATTTATAAATTTAAAGTTAAAATTATTACGCTGTTCACTCCATTCTGATTTTATTTCCGGAAACAAATCCGGCATTATTCGTCTCCGGAGTGCCTCTGACGATTTCTCTACTTCTCAGTTAATCAAACGCCGCCCTTGTTTGAGAGATTTCCGTCCTTATTTATTCTCGAAGAGACAACTAGTGTCCTCTACGAAGGATAGTGAAGATAAAAAAAACGTTTTCCGAATGCTAAACACGACCCAAACCAATCAGGAACAATATTAAAATGCACGAGCTCAGTTCGCAAACTGCACCCGAGAGGAACGGGTTCCACTACGCGTTTTACATTCACATTGATTGCGAATAATTCTTCATTTTTACAGACAGCGCAGCGGAACTAAATTTTAAAAAATATTATCATAGACATCCATTTTTAACGAGGTTAAAAATTTAAATGATTTTTCAAGCATGATAAGAATTTAGAACGCTATTATCTAATACCCTAGCATAAATCTACAAAATAGTTATCTTGCAAAATGTTTAAGGCATTTCCTTGAAAACAGAATATATTGCAAATTCAGTTACCAGGCACCGTTTAAGCGCTGGATCCGAGTACAAGGGAAACTGGGGCGTAATTAACAAGTTTTAATTATTTGTTTGGAAGGTAATACCGTGCGAAATACTCCGTGACAAAAATTCGAGGCGTTTTACAATTTTAGTCAAATTTCAAAATTACCGCACAATCTTCGCTTTTGCCTTTAATGTATTTTTAATAAAGTTACATTTCAATTTAGAAGAAAGAAAAAAATATTACGTCATCATTAAATTTTAATCTTTGGAAATTAAAATGAAAAAAAATATATTTTTAATTGCATCGTCGATTAATTAACTCTATCTTTAAAACCCCTTTTCGTTATATTTTTATAATATCTATAATTAAAATTTGCGGTTAACGAATCTGTCTAAAACACCCAAGTACATTTAATAATAATGAAAAATTTATATTAATACATACAGAGAAATCACAAACTACGTCATAAAATACAATTAATAATATTATATCATTTAATCATCAAATTTTATATCTGAAATCTTTAATTAAGAAATGTTAAGAAAAAGATATACAATGAAATCCGGAAAACGCGACTGCCGAAAAGGTCGCAGTTATCCTGTGATCTCGAATTCTAGGAAATAGACTCCCATTTATCGTACGTTCAATTTTACATGTGCGATAATTAACGTTCTCGTTTTTGAATTAACCTACATCCGATGAAATATGATATATCGTTGTTGAATTCGTCTGAAAAGAGTAGGTCACGGTTGCAATTGTTCATTCATTACAAATCCGTTGTTATGGAGCTAGGTGGCTGACAAAAAGGCCGCTGAATAATTCATCAGGGCGCCATTAATTCTCACCTTTCCGCCTGACTTTAGGGCCTTTAGAGGCGCAATAAGGCTGTAATGGGACACTGAGGTGTCTACAGTCCGACCCGTGTGCCTTTGCTAAAAATACTGGTTTGTAGGACCACAATTGGATAATAAAAAAACATCGGATACAAACATCGGGTAAAATACGTAATTATTTTTTAATGAATACGAGAAAAATATGCAAATTTCATCCCCGACTATACAGGTGGATCGTATATTTATATATTACTAATTGCGGTGAGGACATTCGTATATATCTCGAAAATTGGATAATATACTTATCGTTGTAAATATAACATGTTAACGAGAGCTTATAGACATTAAATACTTCGCTTTGCTCATTTATTTCATGTCAAAATATACCATTGGAGCTTTTTACAGTTTTTTATAGTCATAAAACTGGGTGATGAAGATTAATTAGACATCAATACTAATTTTGTAACTAATATCTAAGCAATCACATGCAGAAAGAGATTTTGAAAGTAGTATAACTCCACTTTAGGAAAAAATAGTTAACACTTTATGAGCCGCAAGGTTTTACATCAAACCTAGCCTGGGGGCCGCATGGTTTCATGTAATGATAATCTAAGCTAACATGCACGTGTATCCATCTGTGGTCAAATAGTAGAATTACATTGTGCATCAGAAAAAAAAATGCCAAGTGGAGGTATGGCTTTCACGCCAAAAGGCGTAAACGGCTCATAACGCTTGGCTACAAAATCACGCTAAAAGGCGTGAACGGCTCATAAAGTGTTAATATACATTTTGGTTAGGTAAAGGTATTATCTTTTATATGTCAATGGTGTGAAATATCGTGATGAATTTAACAAAACTACTTGAACCGTGCAATATTGTCGCAAGGATGTGTTTTTTGAAAGTGGAATAAATTCATTCTAACAATCATAATTATACAATTGTCCTTAATTGTCCTATTACATCAGATAAAGCGAGATTTTGTCTTAATCAGATTCCTAGAAAAGGCAATATCATACAGAATTAAATACGATGAGGTTTATAAAGCATGTAAAGCACATTTTTTTTATAAAATCTCTATGAAAGAAAAGGCGGAATTTAAATTCTTAATTAATTTTAAAAATGAGAAAGGCCAAAATAAACAACTTTTTTTTCAGAGAAGCGCTACTCTCCCCGTGTCTAGCTATTAATTTTGACCAATCATTTTTTGTGTCAGTATTCACTTTTCCGTTGACCAACAGTAATGGACTTATCTGTTTATTTAAAGGGAATAATATGTTATTATCAGACAAGAAATGAATCGCGTGGGTCCGCGGGACAAAAATCGTACGACTTTACAATGAGAAGATAGTAATTAGATATCCTAATAGTCTAAAAATTATGAGAAGATATGATAATCTTAATTTACAAGTCGACGAAAATGCAAAGAACCTTTAACGGGGATTTGGTCAACTACCATTATATATTGAGAAGAAAAACATTATATGTGAAAGGATTTGGATTGGATTCTTAAAATAATTTATTCGGTAATATGAACTTTCTACAAGACAATTAACAACCCTATGTACCAATAAATCTTAAAATAATAACAAACTATTTAAGGAGATCTTACGTATTAAAATCAATAAACATTTAATCAATAAAATTTAGAGATATCGGCAACATAGAATTTTTCTAAAGTCCAGTCTACGAGATTTTGTAAATTATATGCATAATTTATGATTTTAAATCACTGATAATTGATAGACGTTGTAGTTTTTGACGTAAAAGGCTTTTAATGAATGTAGGTATTCGTAAATTAACTAGTGTTAATCGTTGGACATGGAAAAATAGGACTTTTGATATTCCTCGTGGCCATTAATCCATCTAGCTTTTTTAACACTGATAATAGAATGATAAGTAGATCATATTTTTTTATATTGTATATTTTAATTAAGAATTTGTTGTTCGTTTTAAATTTGCTTTCACTTGGATGAAAAGTTTATCCATTAGATGGACCCAAATGTAATGTCGCATTTTCGGAAAGCATAGTTTCAAATTAGTTTTCTTCAGTCCTTTGACTGAGAAAGACGTGTTTGAATATCTTGTGTGTCGTGAGAGGTTTCCGTTCTTCGGAAGAACATTTGCCCAGCTGTATTCTGTTTCAGTTTCACGTCAAAAAAAACGTAACAAAGGCAACAAAAAATATTTGCGATGTTTATGGAGACGCAATAAACATCAGGAAACGTCAAAGATGTTTCAAAAAATTTTAATCAGCCAATATTGATTCGAAAAAAGAGCCTAAAGCGGTCGTCCCTGTAAAGTGGATAAAGCAGCCCTAAAAGAAGAGGTTGAAAAAAATTCGAATCTTAGTGTTGAAGAATTATCGAGCCAAGCCGGTACTTCATGGTTGTCAACTCAAAGATACCTAAAAAAATTGGGAATGATTAAAAAAGAAGGCATTTGGGTCCCTCGTGAGTTGACTGAAAGAAACAAACACACGAGGCGTGGTATCTGTGAGTTATTAAAGGAGAAGGAAGAGTCGCAACATTAGGTTTAACAGATTTATTGCATCCAGCTTATTCTCCAGACCCGACCCCATTCATTTATAAGATTTTTCGCTTATTGGATCTTTTTTTTAAATCAAACGATGAAATAATATCGGCCCTTTTAGACTATTTCATTAAAAAAATACGCCATTACATTTGGGTCTTTCTAATATATGAATGAATCAAGAGTATTTGTACTTATACGTCAGATGCCAATATTTATTTATTCGAATAATTGATGATGTACCGTATTGCCAATAAAAAATGGAAGATAACAAATCTCTATAGATTACAAGGAGCGTAGACGAAAAGCATGGAAATAACTTGATTAATACAAATTACGATAAAACATATTAATCCCACTTTGGGCCGAATGTGCACTCGAGTATACTCAGGAACCGGGCAGGCGAGCACAATTGTTCATAAGCCCTTAAGAATCTCAATAAGCTGCTGCCCCCTTCCTCCCGGTAATGGCCGGTGTTGTTGCCAAAAATATTATATATATAATCTCATACTACCGATATTAATCAAGTCTGCTAATCTGGAATTATCACCCTCCGCCGTTGAGATTTGTTTTAAAGTCAACATGCTTATAAGATAATGCAAAATACGGGGTACATGTATTTAGGACGCGGTAGTCGTTACGGGAGGAACTGCACGAGCAGCAAAAAAGAAGTTGGCTTCGTCTAAGGACCGAATGTAATGTCAGCAGATTCCCTTCAATGGAAAAAAGATAAATCTATTTGCATATTCATAGATGGGGATATAAATCCTAAATGGATTTCTTTTTGATGCTTTATTGTCGCGTATTTTATTTTATTTTATTTCGCGCGTCGGCTGTTAAACGGTCTGGACTGTGCACAATCCGAGCATAACCCAAAAACGCTACAAGTCGTTAGATAGACCTAGTGATGAGCTTGCACAAAACAATACTCGAAAAATAATAAATCAACTGGGGAGTTGTTTTCGTGTGATAAATTACGTGCCGCCATCAAAGGGATGGGTTAGCATTCGTGAAGGATAAAGGGAAAATGCGGGCGGAGGATTTTATCGCTGAAAAAAAAACAGCATCAAGTTTTCGCGCGTAATTTTAATCTTGGTTTGCATCTAACCATCGATGTGGGTTTTTTGCATACAGGGAGAGAAAAACTCTCAAGTAATAATTTTAACGGAAAATTTAATAGAAGGATGTTGTTGCTAAAAATGCGTTTTTTTGACCACATGTATTGTTATTTAAAGATGTAAAAATGTCCTTTTGATTATTGAGTTGAATGCTATTTTTAATTTTTTTTATTTTGTAATAATCCTTTTCCTCATATATCTTTCGTCGTTTCTTAATAGTATTTCTATTAATATTTTTTTATACTAGGTTTATTTTGTTAATTAGTTTCTTCAGGGGCGGCTCGTTCTTAAGGGCAATCGTGTCACTGCCCCACACACATTTCTCCGAATAAAAAAATAATAATTAGCAGAAATAAGCGAACAGAACTGTATTTTTTTGTGTTGGGACATTCTTGTATCCGCCCTGGTTACGTGATGGCTAGCTTTAACGCAAAAGAGTGGTGTTCTTTATCAGTCAGTAAAGATAAAAAGAAAATGCCTTATTACCGTATACAGAAAGTCGCTATTCGTTTGCTGCATAAAGCACTCTTTGGGGCAGGCCTGTATGTGCCCCGCCGGTTTATATTTTCTACCCGACTCGAAAAATAAACAACATCGTCAATGTTTTTCGACAATATTTTGCATTTCTCTTTCCTGGAATCTGAATATCATCATCAACTGATTTATAAAAATCTTTTAAGGTCTCTATAATTGGATCAATTACCAATCTAAAATGTTCAAACGCTCGTGCAACGTTGTTCCACACACTTTGAGGACAGGAGTGTTCAGATAAATAAAGAAATAAATATTATTAATAACGATTTTCAATTATTCTGTAAAAAATACATATTTTTATATCATACGTTTTGATATATTAATAAAAAATATTTTTGTTTAATTTCGCAATAAAAAATTGATATTTCTTATTATTTTCTTGGTTCGACCTCACTGTACTACAAAATATATATAGTTTATTTATTTTTTAAAACAAAATAGGTAGAGAAGCACTTCACCCTCTACCTGTTTTTAAAGTCACGAGTCGCCCCTGCGTTTCTTACATGCAGCCCGCACAACATTTATAAATTTGAAGTTGGCCCGTTGTAAAAAAAGGTTTCTCGTCCCTGGTCTAAAGTATACTTAACATATACCATGGTTACTTTCAACATCGTTTACATATTATATTTATTTAAAGGTATTCCATTGACCTAAAACGATGTATTAGTCAATAGTCCAAGGTCTGGTGAATAGGACAATTGAAATAAAACTTTTTAGTTTAGCTCTTAGAATTTTTCACGGACCCTTCTTGCTGAATGAATGCGTGTTTTGTCTTGTTGCAGTATTACTACACCTCGTTTCTCAACAATTGTCGACAATAGACTTTGGATGTGATTGTTTTACCCGGTTCTACTAGTTAAAAGCGAATGATCCTACAAATAATTAACTGTAGGCACAAAAGAACCTTAACACTCAGAGACCCGGTCCCGCGTTAGTGCGGAAATTTTCGTAAACGGTAAACACCCGCTCACGCACTAACGCGGGTTCACACGAAACATGTTATCTAATACGGTACAAAAGGCTTTCTTTTAAATTTTCACGACTCGACACAGTTTCATTCATTGCTCTGCATGCCCTTTGTAAAAATGACATATGTATTTACTTATAGTTAAAAACTATCCTTGAAATAATAGATTATTTGGATTGAAAACTTTCCAGTACTTACACATCGACTGTATCGACTTTACGTTTTTGTTTATCCATTCAACAAAATAACTTTTTTGGAATATTTATGTGGTACAACCCGTCACATCCTTTATTATAAAGCTAAAATTACCTACACACTTACACATAAAGATATCTATTTGTTTTTTTATCGTCTAAAATACAATAAATTATCATTTTTACAACTCGAAAATTGTATTTCTTATTTTAATATTCTAATGATCTAATATAAGTATACTATACGTATAATACTTATTTTTTGACTAAATTATCTCCAATAGGAAAAAAAATATTAAGCGTTTTTTAAAGAACTGTGCAAAATCGCAAGATCAATAAAAAGATGCGGGTTTAGGTGTAATTTTCGCCTGAAAACAGCGGGTGCTTGAGTGTTAAGTAACGATCATCCTGATTTCGGGGTCGAAAAAAGTAATTAATTATCTAAAACCCATTGTTTTTCTATCAATCCTTGTCATACACTATCCACTTCTCCTCTTCTGTTAAAAGTTATAAAACAGAGTAGTTTTGTTATCGTGATAAAGAACTACCCAAGCTCTTGCGCGATTAATTCGTGCAGCTTCCAAAAACCAGAGATTTTAATTTGTCTTCGTTAAATTTGGGCCATCGTCCACCTTTAGGAAGGTCCTTCAAGGTCCCTCTACCACATTTAAACTTTCGAAATTTTGGTAACAGCTTTGATTACATATAGGTATTTGTTGAAAAAAAAACAAAATGCAATTGCTCGTCGAAGTTTTCGGAATTAGACATATTTTAGATGGTTTTTATGTACGAAAAATAAAGCTAAGACAAAGTTTTCTCAACCGCGTATGGATACAGAGTAATTTTACATTATTCGTTAATTGCTAATATTGGTATCTATCAAGCAACGTATTGCGTTTACTAACGTGTCTATCTCATTATTGATTTTTTTTTTAAATAAACTTCTTTTAAACAACACTAGTAGTATTCTTGAGCTATGAAATGCAAAAGAAAAAATATACGACCTGAACTTTATACAGAAAAACTAGGTTGAACTTCGTCGTACGTTCGCGTGTTCACATTTATACGGCGAGCACTGTACAATAATGGTTATAAAAATAAATTTTCGCTAAAGCAAGCTTATCCTTGTGCCGCAGCATCTTGAGATTACATGTAAAAAAATGGCGCATTGAGGTGAGCGAGTGAAAAAAGGGCATCAGCACTTTGACAAAATTTTACTTGAGTCGGTAAGAATGGAAACTTAAGAAAGACTTTGTAACCATTATGGGCTAAAACGTGATCGAGTGGGCTTTGTACAGACTACACAACTTTGTAAACTACACACTTCAACTTCAACCAAAATATGTGCATATATATTCAATGGGTCGCAATGAGATTATATGGAAATTGTTTATAACAGATATCAACTAATGATCGCGTTGAAGAAAAATGTATAATTAAAATTTAATCATTATTATAATTATAATTTAGTCATATGTTAACGCCACGATGGCATTCTCATCAACGGTTTTCTTGATTAGAGATCTTCGCGTTTTGTTTGAACTGTCTCGAGCTTAATTTCATACACGAAACTCAGAATACGGTTGTGGATGAATTACACGCGAAAGTTTTCTATACAGAAAATTATAAAAGCAAATCATACGGCATGATCGTACAATGTTCCAATATCAAGTTTCTAGACACAAGGTGACCCATGTCAAGGTGATTCAATTCATTTTTCTAAAAACTTGTGAAAAATATCCCGTTAGTCTCAAAGATAAAAAAAATTGACGTCGATTTGACCACGGCTGCCATTCTTAATAAATAGTCGAGATTATCGGCTATGGTTTGTCCTCTATAATAGGTGAGACGTCTTTGGGTTAAATATATTTTTTTACTCTAACTCTCAGTAATCAAAGTAATATTATGAATAAGCCATAAAAATATTTTGAAACCTATAAATTTATAAATAATTTACATTTTATTCAATTATATTGGAAACGGCAGAGAATAGTAAATATATCACCCTCAGTAACTTAACGCAAATTGGTTCTGATTGAATTAATTTGCAGAGTTGGAAGGTCTTCTTTGTCAATTGATCGTAGCGGGCAACTTGCGACCGACGCCGAAGTGCATTTTGCATTTTGCAGAATGTTAAATTTGGACTAATGAGTCTGAAGTGTGCACTAATGGCATCTGGACATGGCTACCACTTCCGACCATATTAATAATTCATAGGCGGCTTTTGTGATTAAATATTAGACATTACAATGGTAATAGAGACGGCATTTTCCGCCATTATGTTTACATAACATATGTAATTATGGTTCGTTTGCAGAGCGGAAAACTTTTGTAACGGAACCGAATCGCAATTTAATTTGGACAGCCGGATACGTTTCCATGTGACTCTGATTCGCCCCGGGTACCTTTTTAATCTTTCGCTATTCACGCTTCACTCGCAAAGATGTAATTTAAACCTATCACAATGTGTGTGTTTTGGGTGTGAGAGAAACAATCGAATTTTGATACGAAAAGGGTTGCAAAATCATATATAGAGCAAAGCTACATTAAAAATGATTAAAAACATTTGTTGCGATTTTTTCAATTTAATTAAAAATCAATAAAAGCTTATGACATAAATCATACTTTAATTAATTAAAATCTTCAAAATACAAATATGAATTAAATCAAAATTACCATTTTTTAAAAAATCGATGCAGCTTCTTGCCTATTATGGACGATATAGACGTTGTGGCTTGGCGTTGCCAGAGAATAATGGGAGTGGCTGAGGATCAACGAGACCAAGACAAAATACATGCCCGTATGCCAGGGAAGAATCCTTAAACACCTGAGAGTCGAAGAGTACAGCCTCAAGGCCGTCCAGGAATTCACATATCTCGCGAGAAATACGGTAAAACGCGGCTTTAGCTCTGTCAACCGCACCTCTCGCATGTAACAAAAAGTGGACGTGTTCATCAAGCAATATAGCCAGAAAATATACTGATGGAGACATTCGAGCTTTCTAGTTATTAAACGTAAAATGGGGAGGACGTGAAGGACTGAGTCGACCCTTGAGGAGGATTGTTTCAGTGTTGTTTGGAGCGAATGAAAGTCGATTGGCTTGGCCCCATTCTGAAATGGCTTTGACTGCGATATCGGCTTTGCTCTCCGCGATATCAAAGGGCGCCTTGGAAATATACAAAAACAACCACTACGTATTTGCATTTGGATGCATTTACATGGAAGAGAATCGTGTGAGTGACATCTTCCGTAGGACGTCCCGGCATAAATCCAAATTGTTGGATAGTGGTTGATTTTTAATAAAAAACTCAGACAGTATAGATGCGATAATTCTCTCCAGAACTTGCCAAATGCCGGCAATAGAGTTATTGGACTATAGGCTTAGGGATCTGAGCGGGGTTTATCACATTTTGCTTTAGGAATGCACGTTAAAAGTCCGAGTCCGATGGAGTACAATTTTAGAGATGGCCCAGATCTTTCTCACTATGATGTTGTCGAGGCGATCGAAACCTGGCCCTTTGCCAGAACGAGGACTGTTAATGATAGCTCCTACTTCTGTAGCTGTTAGTAGAGGACATATGTCAGTATTGTTCGTATTTTTTAGTGGCAATGATGATACAGTAAACCCCCCTATCACATCAAGATCAGTTCCACGTTATAGGCGGGGATGTTATAGGGGTGTAATTTTTTTTTTGATTTGAAGAAGACCAGTGCTTCAAACATTTTGAATTCTTTTTTTTTACATTTTCACTTGTTTACCAGCGCAAATGACTTGACTCGCGCGATGAGCGATATCCATTCGTATTTTGGCTGACGTAATCTTCTAATAAAAATATGTACGTTATAGAGGGGTTTGTCGTTATAGGAAAAAACTGCCGCAAACGTTATAGGGGGGGGGGCGTTACTACAGTAAACTAGGGAGGTTTAGTTGGCAAATTAGATATTGTGATGGTGAGTCATTTTAGTACTATCAACTATGTGGACCATGTGGAAAACTGTGTGGACTATGTATAGGGAGACACTGCATCATTGAAAGTTATTAGGAGATGGAGCGACGTAGCGGCAGATCAGATAAATGGAGAAGGATGTTGGATTAGGCCAGAGCTCTACAATAGAGCCGTTGTGCCTATCATTTTTTATAAAATATTTTTTTCTTTGGATTTTACCGCTTACTCTACGGTCTTATTTTTAGTCAACTTCAACATCATTATTTTCCTGGTAGGTCCTATATCTAGTCTAAATCGACATTTCAGTAATATTTATTTACAGTGCACTCTCGATTATCCGGGTTAATGCTGGGGAGGATGATCACGGATAGTCGAGAAACACGGATAATCCGAATCATCAATTTTTTATTTTATTTTATTTTTGGGCAATAAATATCGAAATTAATGGCAGGGCGACGTTTCTTATTATTGTCCTATACGTATTTCGTTCAAACAACGCACACATATTCAAGATCGCAATTCATCATATTACGTCTTATAAGCATAATAGAAAAATCAATCAAAATATTTTTCAAGCACGGATAATACACCAAACCGGATAATATGCACGGATAATCGAGTACACTGTATTTAAATACAGTATTTAAATACTGATAATTTCGATATTTATTACCCATATTTGTGAGCTCTCGGGACTTCGTTTGTTCTAAAAAATCTAATGTTCACGAAATCTTCGGTCCCTTTCCAAATGTCTTTCGTAGTTTGTTTATTCAGTTGCTTTGCTTCCTAGCAGTGAAGAAGTGCGTGTCTTTACAGAGAGCAGATTTTTTCATTACACACATATGTTTGATTATTTACTGTTCTTTCTGTGTAATATTATTTTTTCTTGTTGTATATGTAATCTCAAAAATTCGTATTTTGGCTCTACACATCTATACCGTTTAAAATGGAGAAGAACGATGGCAAAACGAGAGAAAATTGTACTCACGATAAAACAGAAACTTACATTAATTGAAGATTCGAAAAGGAGAATCCCACGTCAAAACTTTCCGAAAATATAATTGGTATTCAAACTGTTTGAGATATAGTCGACAAAAAATAAGTCAGAGGCGTTTAGAAGTTGCGTATGGTCACGGTCTTGGAAGAATATATGAAAACGATCGACATTCGAAGATTTGGAATCAAAACGAGCAAGAGGAATACCAATTGCTTGGCCAAATGTGCATCAGTAGCAAGACATTTCACGAGAATCTAGGACTTAAAGGTTCAACTTCTCGTCAGGCTGGATGACGAGGTTCAAACAACGACACGGGCTTCGTCAGCTAACGTTTCAGGAAAAAACGTCTCAGTTCAAATGTGAAGCTGCTGACGAATTCATAATCGGTGAAGAATATTTGCAAGAGAATTGCAATCTGATCAAATTTATAATGCAGATGAAACTGGCTTGTACTGGAAGTGCTTACCAATAAAACATAGCTTCGATGGTGAAAAGTCGGCTTCTGGACATAAATCGTCTAAAGAAAGAATTACTGTTATGTGTTGTGAAAATGCATCAGGAACTCATAAAATGAAACTTTTTGTGATTGGAAAAGCAAAAAAACCACGATCATTTAAGGAAACTGAAATAGAAAATCTTCCCGTCGATTATTATGGTCAGAAAGGGGCATGGATGGACAGGGAAATTTTCGAAGATTGGTTAAAAAAGAAATGGGTCCCAAGAGATGCGATTATTTTTTGAACAATAGGGATTGCCACAGAAACCAGTTTGTTATTAGATAATGCTCCTTCTCATCCGAATGAAAGCATATTGAAGACAAACGATGGACTTATGATTACAAAATTTTTGCCCCCTCTGATCAATTTTTGGAAAAAAAATGACGGTATTGGATGCTATACATGGGATAGCACAATCTTGGTCAAAAGTAAAACCAGTAACACTCGTTCGATCACGGAGAAAGATTCTTCCCATTATAGAAACAGATTTAATGGATTCGAGAGAATGAAAAGAACATTTTGTATCTGAAGTATTGTGGATTATTGGATTTTTTTTTTTTTTTTGAAGACGCGTATATGGAAAAAACGTAGAGAGTGGCTCAATCATGATTTAAAGTTCGGGCTTGAACATGGACGATCCCTATCGTTTCTCTTGTTACTCAAGAGGGAAAAAAAATGACATTAATACTATAAGCGAAGAAGATACCAGTAGTCATGAAAAGGCATTGAATTGTATTGAAACATTGCTAGATTACGCCGAACAAAGGGGAACTGACTATAATAATGTAATAGCTTTAAGAATATTTCAAAGTGAAATAAGAAGCTCGATAAAAAATCTCAAAAACAAATGAAAATAACAGATTTTTTTTTACCCCAATTCGTTATTTATATAAAAGTATACTTTTGTATATTTTAAGTTCGTATATATGATAAAACAATATATTTTTACTTGTTGTTTGTGTTGTATACATATATGATATTATATTCGAAAATAAAATAATGCAAATTGATGATTCGGATTATCCCGTATTTCTCGAAACTATCCGTGATCATCCTCCCCAGCACAGCGGATAATCGAGTGCACTGTACAATGCGTGGTTGGCATAACAGAGTGAAGTCAAACGCAGCATAACAAATTGCTTCGCCACAAATAGTTTAAAAAAAAGTAAGTATTAACACTTTATGAGCCGTTCACGCCTTTTAGTGTGATTTTGTAGCCAAGCGTTATGAGCCGTTCACGCCTTTTAGCATGAGAGCCATACCCCCACTTGGCATTTTTTTTCTGATGCACAATGTAATTCTACTATTTGACACAGATGGATACACGTGCATGTTAGCTTGGATTATCATTACATGAAACCATGCGGCCCCCAGGCCAGGTTTGATGTAAAATCTTGCAGAAGAAATCGGCAATAGCTAAGTTATAATGTCAAAGATAACATTTGCATTATTAAAAATTACAAGTTTATTAATATAATTTATAATTTAAAAAGTATTTTTTTTTTATAAAAAGAAAAACATGTACGAGATGATATTAATAAAGTAATGCGGAATATTTGTTTTTCTTAAAAAAAACTTTATGATTTATCAATATCATTATAAATATTGTTAGGTTTTTATTTTCTTTGAATCGGGCATGTCCGGAAAATGCGGAGGATGATACATCATAACGCTATTTTTAGCCGAACATTAATTTATGATTATTTTCATTATCAAACAATCGCTGAGCATCCCAGCATCCATCATAGCTACAAATATCAACATATAATAGGGACAAGTGTACATAAAACCTTAACAAAAAATCTCATCTGTATATGATTACAATAATATTTCATATAATATTTTAATACGTACATCCACTTTTGAAAAAAGCTCTGATTACGCGGTTTTTCTCAGAGCATATATCACAACATCAACCATAAAATAGTATGTATAAATGCAATATTAAAAGCTTCAGCTTTAAATAAAAATCGTGTTTATAATTAATTTTTAATTAACTTGTATAATAACTTTTATATACATAATTATTTTATTATTACGCATACATCTGTACACATAAGTTTATTATATATATCTTCAGCTACCTTGTCCGTTTTCAGACGTAGGAAATCTATATGTCTAAATATATTATCCTTACTCGAATTTTCTATATTTTTATAATGATTTTTCTTTAAAAATAAACTCTCCTGCTATACAAAAAAACAACCTTTGCGAAGCGAAACGAATTCTGCTCATTATGCACTTGTCAAGTGTAGAGTAGAGTTCACTGAGCGACTCACAGAGTTAGTTCTCTTAGTTTTGTGGCAAAGCGGTGAACAGCACCATTATCATAGAACCCAAGAATAATGCACTTCAGTTTACTATTATTAAATTAACTTACATATAATAAAGCAGCTTGTGTATACTGGTCTGACTTTTAGTATCGCAAATATCGTAAAACCAATAAGTGAAGAATTCCTTTCTTATACTTCATAGTTTTCAAACTATTACACAGAAATTAATTTTAATAAATTTCAGTATTAAATAATAAAAATGTACCTTGTATACATGGAGTTTATTCATGTGACAGAATGATGTTTAATTGAATTTTTAGCTTTCTGAGAGACGTCTAACTTAATATGTAAAGTGCAGCGTTAAAATCGGTCGTTTGAAAAACTAATCCACTTAGTAAAGTTATCCGTTCTCGTGATACTTGACACTTATTGCCTCTGGCTGCTGTAACCCTCACTTGCACAAATCTTTCTTAACTTTCAAGATATATTTGTGAGATATTACTTAAGAAAAATTGAATCAACATATATTTACATCATCGAATGATAAAACATGGTTGAATCTAATAAAGTATTTGTGCTTGATATACGAAGTGAAATTGATGGAACAAAAGCTGAAAAAGCTTCCGAACGAAATGACTTTTTGGTGTTTTATAATTGCAGAACGCCACTATTTTCATCCCGTGGCTTGAATTTACTTTTTAATTAAAAATATTCTCGGACCACTGGCCATCCCCGCGTAATACTAAATGTATGGATTATATTTTATATGCATGCATGTACATATATAAGACAAAAAAAAATCGCAGAGTTTTGTTTGTCCTCATCATATGACGCTAATGTCTCTATCTCTATAATGTTAGGGGTACCAAAAAGTAATACATTTTTTTTCATGCCTTATTTGAGATCGGATTGTACCTGAACACGGTGGAGTAAACATCTCGTAAGTGTTCAATTCTATAGTACTGTTCCTCGGCTGTTGTTTTTTTTTTGTTAGGGATAAAATGAGCGTTTGGATTCTTCATGAGCTCTCTGAAATGAGCAAGGAGGTGCGAGTGAGTACGTGCGACTCTTTTTTGTCAAGGCATAAAGTTAAAAAATATTTGGACAGAATTGTAACCAACGATGAAAAATGGATAGTGTACGATAACGTTACATGACTTTCGAAGAAGGATGTACCTGTTCCCACCCCTAGGCCTGGTCTTACCCTTCGCATTGTGCTTTTATGTGTCTGGTGAAATATTCGAGGAATTATCCATTACGAATTATTGAGACCAGGAAATACGGTATGTTCAGAACTGTATTATCAACAACTCGAAAGATTGGATGAAAAATTGTTAACGAAACGTCCAAGTTTGATCAATAGAAAGGGAGTTATTCTGTTGCACAACAACGCACCCCCTCACAGTGCAAAGATGACCCGAAAAAAAATTATGGATTTAAATTTTGAAGTCTTAAAGCATCCTCCATACTCATCAGACTTTGCCCTATCTGATTTCTATCTATTTAAATCAATAAAACACCCGCTAAGGCACAAAAAAATTAAAAATTTGCAAGATGTCGAGAGTCACTTAAATATCTATTATATATCATCATCATCATCATCATTTGCCAGTCATGAGGCTCTCACTTGCTGAGGGCATGGACCTTACCAGACTCTCGCATGGTAGTTGAGGCCAAAGGAACCTGAGTCCTCTTTTACGTGACATTGAGGTTCCTTCTGTGTCCATAATAAATGAATAAAAAATGGTTTTAACTATTAAGTGCACTTTATTATGCATTTATGTAACAGACTAATTTTTAAAATTTATTAGTGTGTGATATTTATTGAAACAATCGCCTGGGTGAAGGCCTGGTTTTTTATCACACGTTTCGCAGAAGAAGGTCGTTTTTCGTCTTCCTCCATCAATTTTTCGATTTGAACATACCATACAATCCTTATGTTTCTTGGGATTACTGCAAATGAAATTTCCAGTTCCATCTAAAGGTTGTTATGTATCAGTTGTTGATGATTTCCCCAGCTTCGATTCTGATACACGAAAAATTCCGACCAATTGCATCAACAAAGTTTGACCAAATTTTTTGTACTTCATAGGCTTTCTATTCTCTTTTTTTCACATTCTTTGTATATAATGTAGGAGTTTCAATACTAGTCTCGAAGCCTAAAAAAAATAATTTCCTCCATCATTTTAAGATGTCGCCAATTGGTCGAAGGTATCTACCCCACCCATGTTTTTAATATAGTAGTTATGTATAACCGTTGGCTTATTTATCGTGGGTTCATTATTTTGGGCTGATCTTTTCGGTCTTCTTCTTACAGCTTACGAAGACGACGTGAACTTTGTACTCGTCATAGTAACTATGCGTTTATCGCGCCAAGCTAGCACGACAGTATTTTTTTTTCTAAGCGCTTTTTTACTCCCAATTACTAATCTTGGTTTTTTTATACCTTTGGGTAATCTCTTTCTATTCGTCATAATTGTTTTTATTAAGTAACATTTTTTCTTTAGCAATTCTTAAGCAAATGTTGCATTCGTATAAAATCTATCTGTATAAATGTGATATCCCTTACAATCAGGAAAATGCTGTTGCAAGTTGTTGAATAAATGTAAGACAATTCTACTGGTAAACGTTAAGTCAGGTATAACCAGTCCCTGAGTCCTATAGCTTCCAAAATATGGGACAAATGTAGCTTGTACGAGAGTCAGACAAAACATATATTCTAAGGCCCCACTTCGGCCGAGAAACCCTTGGCACGTCTTTTGTTATAAAATTCCGGTATGCGTTTCAACATAAGATGAAACAAGTATTTCTCCGCAATTGTCACAAAAAAACATCAAATCGTCTCTTAATTATTTTAAAAACAACTCAAGCAAAAAATGTCGTCATAGAAGTTGCGGTAAAAAAACCCATGTCGAGGCCACCTCGACATAGGAGTTCAAAGGGTCAATTAATATTTTTAATGTTAGAAAAAATGATTAATTTTTGGTTTCCCTAATATAAGCAAAATTTATCCTTTTAAATTTTATTTACACGATTTCGAAGAAGTTGTAGGAAGCTATATGCTGTTCATAGTCGAAAGGGTACCAACACATCAACAAAATGTAACAATTAGTCGACAATTTTTAATCAAACCTTTTAATCGCGCCCCATTGTTTAAATAATTAATTATAACAATTACTATATTTAGACGAATTAAACGTAGCTGTTTTTTTTGCATTAATTATCGCTGAACAAACATAAGGCTTCTTAATTAATATAAAACAAATATGCGTAAAATCTTTCGTACCGAATCATTGTTTCAACGTATTCTGGTTAAATACTCGACAGCGAGAAATGTACATATCTCGAATAATGTATGAACCAACGTCTACGTTTAATTTGGGTCGGGGTAGAACAAACATACGTCCATAAGAACAGTATGTGTGTATATATTGTTATTAATTATAGTTGGTATTCCGTCTTGGCAGGATATTCACCTAGCGAAACTCTCCGTAACGGTGATACATATAACGTAATTACATTTAACATTTTTAAATAAAAGTTTAAATGAATTATTATTGGGATGTGTTTTAAGAAACGCATTTGCGAAAATCGTGAAATTATATTAATATTTAAACCGGATAAAATAGAAATACATAAGCGGATTTAATACTTGAGAACAAACGGTGGCTTTTGCACGAAAGTAGAAAAGTGGCTTAACATTAAGATTTAATTTATTCCCCGGTTCGGACTGGATTGCGAACAGGTTTGTGGCTGCGGACTTTATGAGAGTCTTAGGAAAACTCTACGATAAGCCGAATGTAACCTTTCAGATTATGACCTCGTTCGAATATTTGTTCTTTGTGCTAACAACATCATGTTCGATAAAAAAAAAGCGTGGTCACTGCAGATTATATTTTTTTTTCATCGCACATACAAGGGTCCATAATCCTAATGGGGTTCTGGCGTTATTATTGTAAATGATAATAAAATATTTACCACCACTGGCCAATAAATAGCGTGCGGATGAAAATATGTGATTTTAATAAAAAAAACACTATGTTTATAAATTGGTATATAATATGTGTCCCAAATAATACAAATTGTTTGAATTTATCCCAATAATCTGTTTTACCACTCATTCAGAAGGACTTTGCTGATTTTATTTTCAACAGGACGGAGCAACTCCACGCTATAAGTTCACATAGAATACCCTGCCCGTTTCATAGAACTAACGCCACTGAACTTTTTCTTATAAGGATGCCTTAAAGATAAAGTCTACGCCAGAAAACAGACGACACTGGAAGAATTAAGAGCCGCAATTTAGCAAGAATGCGACACAACTCTAAATAATATGTTTATTGAAGTTTTTGAATCAATAGCCCACCGTTATAAGCAGTGTATTAAACAAAACAATAATAAGTTTAAATAGTAAAAAAAATATATATATATTTTGTAACGTAAATATTAATTATATGTGAATAAAAAATTAAATTACGTTCATTCAATCTATATATATATACATTTTTTAGACACTCTGTATTAATAGTTACATTAAGGATTAAGTCGTAAAGCGATTAAATATAATTCCTATTATTTTATATAAAATATGCTTGCTTTTCAGCTTATATTATTGGCAATTCCTCACTACTCTGTAACCCAGGGGTGAACAACGTTTTTTAACAACAGGCCAGCTACAAATTTATAAAAATCGTGAGGGCCGTACGTAAAAAACTTATGATAATACAAACACTAAATGATAAACTCATTTATTTCTTTATTTACAAAATAAACCTAGTATAAAAAATATAAAAATAAAATCAATCATTAATAGAAATAAATAGTGAAACCCTGTTTTTACGTGCCCGATTTCACATTTTCCCGCTATTTGCGTTCAATTTTTTTCAGTCCCGTTTTATTTTTGTACATATAGTACCCGCCTTTATGTTTTTTTATTTCCCGCAAATTTACGTTTACAATTTTTAAACATATTTAAATAAATGCGCGACGTTTTTAAATAATAGAAAGCAGAACGGTCCATTAATTCGAGGTAAGGTCCTGCACATTACGTCTCGTTTAAATATCAAAGGATTTACTGCATCAAATGGCTGGATAGATCGTTTAAAAAAGAGGCACACCAGGGTTTATAGATCAGTTTGCGGGAAATCTTGAAGTGTTGATTCTGACATCGCTGAAGATTGGAAGCAGACGGACGTTTCTACTGTAATTGCAGATTATGCTCCAAGAGATATTTTTAATACCTTGAAGACATTCGACTTTAAAGGTAAAACTTGCCATGGAGGGAAATTAAATAAAAACAGGCTACCTGTTCTTTTGATTACAAATTCAGATGGCAGTGAGATGTTTTCCTTGTTAGTAATTGGAAAAGCACCAAAACCTCGGTGCTTCAAACATAAGCTATGAGACTTATTGAGGGACTTATCGATTTAAAAGATCGAAAGAGCTGTAAAAAGCACAAAAATATGTACTAAGCTAATTTGCGTGATTATCTAAATAAAAAATCATTTTCAATTTTTGTTTTCTAACCCAAAATTTATGTTTTCCCTCCAATTACGGGACACTAGAATTTTTTTAGAATTCAAAATGTAAAATCTTTAAAGGGCGGCACGAGAAAGTGTGTTGCTCATCCCTGCTGTGGCCCAACGTCACTCAGAAATCTTCGGAATGATCACCAACCAAATTTTATTACATGCACTCTTAAACATTCATAATAATAATTTAGCCCATATAATGCGTCAGTGTTTTTGGTGCGGCCATTTGTGACTTCATAATTTTTATATTTAATACAAAAAAATCCAAGCTATTTCAGTTCCTTTTGAAATTTTTTATATTTTTTTAATATACATAATTTTTTTGGAAAAAAATCAACCCTTAAATATATGTGAGAAATCGAAGCATATTTGAACCGTTGTCCTTAAGCAAAGACTACTGTTAAATACTGAAAAGATTATGAAAATTTTGCAGAAATGATGCAGATAACATTAGCCAAAATTTTCGATGGATAGAAAAATATGAGGTAAGAGATTTTGAGATAAAAAACAAAATTAAGAGAAGCTGTCATGTTTTGTTCTACAATCAAAAAGCATATATGCTAATGCACGTTTAACAACGCGTGAGATAGCACTGAAGAGGATCTCGACGAAAACCTTGGTGATAAAGGCTCTTCATCGTATTAGGAAAATAAATAAGCTAGTAAAGTGGGCCAGCTGATTACCGAACAACGCGTAAAAAGGATGTCTGACTGCGTTCTTTTGAAAGCTCGCTGACTACAGCAACCCACTTTGAACAATTTTATAACAGGAGATGAAAAGCGGATATTCTTAATTATTTGTAAGCGACAAAGGATTGGATGGATCGTAGGAGAAATTCTCAAACCATTACTAAACCTAATTTTACCTATAAAAACTATAAAAAAATATGTTTTGTATCTGATTTTCGGGGACATCCTTTGTGAAAAAATTCTGATCTGAATCTAATTTCAATGTGTTCCTTACAAAATTATTTCAAACATAAAAATAAATCGAATCTTTTCATCTGTCCATTATTATTTATTTTGTTTTAAACATATTTCTGTATGTTACATTAAAATACTGGTATAAAATATCTTTAAGAAAGTCTTGAATGTTTTCCGAGTCTCAAACAAGCGTCTGAAATATTTTCTTCTGGCATATTTATAATATTACTAGCTTCGTTTCGAAATCGAGATGTTTTTCCCAGAAACCCGTTTAACGTTATTAAAATCTTAGGCGAAATAATCATATAAGCGCATTACTGAAGTTTATTACTAACTTGTGATACTTATGAAATTGTTATATTTACATGGTATATGAAGGTTAAGGACCCTTATATAATATTTCTTTCTTTTGCTCTTTAATGCACACCGATAAATATAAAAAAATATTTTATTTTATTAAAGAAGTATTGTTAATATACTGCAAAATTTTATTATTCTTATGTAATAACGGAAACTTGAAAAAAATAATTCTATTATATAAAAGTGATAGAAAAAAATACACCAACAATATTTTGTGCGCTAACTAAATGATTTTCATTAATAAAATATTTTCGTTTGTTTTACAATTGCTGTATATTTAATTTGTTTCATTGTCAATTTTGGCCCAAAACAACGATTCAGCAACCAGAGCATAATAAATCACTAATCGAATTTGCGAGTCCGACGCGCTCGCGAAAACAAAAGGAACCAATTAAATGTTAATTTTTCACTTTTCCACAAATTAACCTAACGGACAGCGGCGATTTTCTTCTGCGAAAAATGTAATATCACAATTCAAACAATAAAATCATTTAAAAAGATAATAAAATATTTAATGCGATTATGTAAACGAAATAACTCAATAAACGGTTCATCGGCCTACAACTCTATAAATTTCGCTTCTAATTTTATTTAAAATATAAAAAAAATGCTTAGGGGTGTTGCAGCTTCCGCCGCCCCCGTATTTAATAATTATGGTTATAATTATTATTTATTAATATAGTTATAACGATCCTTTATTTCTAAAAATTGATTGGTACCATCTGTCGAATCACTATTCGTCTGTAAGTACACACATTAGGCGAGATACAGAACTGTTGGGTCGAAAGAGAGGACGTTCGTTAATGCCGCAAACAAGAAGGCTCAAAGGAAACGGACCAAATGTCGAAAGGGCCCAAATAAAAAAGGGATTTGGCCCAAATTGTAGATGACCAACCGATCCCAAACTTGTATCGATTGCCGAGCACTGGAGGGAGGGGACAATAGCCGGAGAAAAGGTCCGGCGACATCATCATTGATTCATTGACAAATTGGCCGAGCGCCCTGTAACAAAGTGGACGGGTCATCACGCCCGTTTTCCCGATTTATCCAAATTTTATACGCCGTCGTGGCCAAAGGGCGGCGACACCCTTGACCATTGTTGTAATTAAGCGGTTTCATTTCTTATCCCTTGGGTATATTCGAAAGGTCACGGGTGTCCACTTAGCCTTTGTGACCTCACACAGCGATACATAAATATATTTATTAGCCAAAATAAAAGGCTAAACACACCTAATTCTCTCAGTAGTTAAACATGTAAAGAAACTAACTATCGTTACACTCACTTCCGTTGAATACAAATGAATAAATGATAAATTTTCATGTTAATAATTATTCAACATCGAAAACTAAAAGCTAGAGTAATTTTTAAACCGACAGTAAAATATTTGAATTTTTACTATTTCTACTTAAAATATTGAAATAGTCAAATATATTTGGAACTACCTCTCTCGTCAAATCATGTATTAAATGATACAATAATAACCCCTTTATTTTTTATACGAATAACATTTTAATTACAGTGATGGCCACGATATGCCTAAAACTCGAGTGTTTGTACGAAAAGCATATCAATATTTTGAAATATAAATAGTCTTCATTTAAACACAATCGTGTAATGTTGTTGTAAAATCAATAGATTTAAAAAACCAAATATCATTAGATATAAATACAATAAATGTCTTTACATATGAATATATAAAATAGGGTTTTAACTATCGAACAAAAGGCTAAACGATTGGAAAATTGTCAGGTCCAATCCATAACAGCCATGTCCAAAAAATGACTCGCGGGCTACTTGTGACCCAATTTTGTGTTTTGTGAGAGACGACTTTATTGCGTGAGTGTCGCAAATGATTTTAAAAATTAAGAGACGTAATTCGGATGTTTACGAATGAATCTGAATTTTATGATGAAAAATGGCTTATAAATTTATCTTTTTAATAGATATAAAATTAAACTAAATTACTTAAATCATAAGCTACAAGGTGAAAATAAATTATTTATAGTATATTTTTAATTTATCGCTAAAATCGTCCCAATTTCCAATCTTGAAGTAACTTTTGAAAATTATTCCCATATTTAAAAAAGAATATAAATCAAATATTGTCAATTACAGACCAGTGGCTGTTCAATCCGGACCTGTTAAGTTGTTCGAGATGATTCTGCATAAATACATATTTCACCATATTGAAAGTAGAATTATCGATGAACAATATGGGTTTCGACATGGACGCTCAACAGTCACAGACCTTCATGGTTTTTCAAATTTTGTGTCTGAATAAAGTTACTAAATAAGAGGGTCCAAGTTCTCATTTTGAAACTAAATTGTCTTGGGTTTTCGGGTATCTCGTACTTTCTTCTCGAGTTACCTTACAGAGAGGAAACAATATGTGGCATACGACTCCCAAACGTCGTATACCTACAATACACCTTCCGGTATTCAGCAAGGGTCAAATTTAGGACCTTTATTATTTATTTTATTTATAAATTATATTTATCAGGTCCTTAATTGTAAATTCTCACTTTTCGCAGACGATGTATAAAAAAATCTATCCATTACTTTAGAGGAAAATGCTTTTTGTTGCAGTTGGACATTGATTATTTACACCATTGGGCAATATTAAATCGTCTTCCATTAAGTATTAAGGATGTAAGTATGAAAAATATCAAACAACAACATTTTCTAGATCAAAGGAACGCATCATCTTTAATTATAGACTTGGGAACGAAAATTTTTCCAAGCTATCGTCTGTTTTGACATAACCTCACAACCATTGAGCTCGTTCTTGTGCTTTTTCTTCCGCCAAATTCGAGGATAAGTACTCTCTTAAGACTCTCTGGGGACCAGAGTTGAAAGGGAACCAGAGGGAATCAAAGTTTTATAACACAAATTACCAATAAAGAATGTTATTCATATTAAACTATTCAATTATTAAACTAATTAATTTAAACATTTAATAACAGATTTTTACAGCATTTAAAGAAAATTTCATCATTTTCTTATCTCCATTTGATATAAAGATCGAAACTGCGCCTCGAAAATTATTAATGGTGCCTATAGATTTATAATAAAGCATTGAAATGAAAGCCATGCTCGAATGAAATTAAATAAAGATAAATTTCTTATTCTTATTAGTTTATGAAATATTTGTACACGTGGCCCATCAAATGTTTGCTATTGAACACCCCTGATCTAGATAAAAAAAACTACTTCTTTGAAGAGTATCACGAAAGTGGGCAAAAACGAATTAAAACCATTCTATTGTAAAAAAATATGGAGACCGTTATCGTATGAATTGGGTATAAAATTTGCATATTTTATTTGCTCATAAAAAATAATTAATTTTTGAGGTCACGTGGTCCAAAAATAAGTGAATCTAACCACTTAATTTGCATTATACACACGTATAAATATTTTACCTGGTTGAACTTATTTGCGATAGGATCACAATCTAAATTATTTATTATCAGGACGATTCATTTTCTCAGATTTTCATCTCTGGATTGAATACCACCTTGATATAAAACCAATAGATAAAATAAATTAAAAATTTGTTAGATAATTGATCAATAAAATTACTTAAATAGACTTCGTTGTGTAGCTTTATTATTTTTTTAATATTATATTATAATTATTAGAACATATATATTGCATAACCATTCAATAATTCTAATGATTAAATATTTTATTTTAAATTTATATTTTTATCACATCTCTTTCATATCTTTAAGTATCCCACTAGCCTTCGTAATGCACAATAGAAAAAAATCTAAATTCTCGAACATTGCAAGGGAAAAGGGGCAGTGGATATAAAAAGATGGCCCCAACGCCCATCGATCAGAGTTTGAGGCCATGAACTCAATAAATACCGGTTAAATGATCTTATGGGAGTTCTCTTCCTTAAGTGCCTACTTTATGGGCTATTGTGGGACATTTCTAACGCAATATAAAGTTTTAGAATTAATAAATCTATCCATTATTCAATCGGAAATGGGTCAATTTAAAAAATAAACTTTCCCATATACTGCACTTTTTTTAAAAAAAAACCGTGACTAACGAATCGTGTCGTTAACAGATGTCGAAAAGTTTATAAATCGTTTTTTTTCCATTTAACTATATTATTGGCGTTTATAAACCGAAACGAAAATTATATTATCTGTAAATGTGTAATAAATTTATATAATTTAGATATTCCTCCAATCCGTCCTGATTAACCCTGTTATGAGATTCTGCCTCCGTATTGTAGCGTATACCTGAGCACGTAGACGTCACACGTATCGAACATCTCACTTCGTAGAACAACTGTCATCTCGAAATTGAACGTAGCTATTCGAAATAGCTACTGGGCTTGTAACGTGACATCTGCGCTAAAGCTAGACGTCTTCTCGGGCGTTACAAATAGGTTAATCTCAAAATAATCATTTTATTTTTTCACTATAAATAGCATTATTTTTGTTTATTTCTTGCAAATGCAATACTAACTAACGCGTAATAAAATATATTTAATATATACATAGTTCTGTATTCATATGGCTTTGTAACAACACGCTCGAACAAATGGCACTTCTCTTTGACCTAACACTTGAATGAAATATAAACACAAATACTGTAAACTCATCGTGCCAACGACAATCAAATACTGTGTGATTTATAAGGATATCCATATGTCCGTTTCCGAAAGATGCAATAAAGACATTACAGAGACGTTTAAAACAATCGACGCCGATGTCAAAAATAAATGACGGAAGAGGACAAAGATTTGTAAAGAATGTAAGACTTTTGCTTTAAATACTATGCAAATGATTGATGCGTGTAAGTACACTCTAGCCTCGTATAACACGTTTTTATACAACACGGGCTGATGAGTTGTGAAATATTTTTGTATAACACGCTTTATATAGCACGGTTTCTAATTAAAAATTAATTAACACTTTATGAGCCGTTCACGCCTTTGGGCGTGATTTTGTACCCAAGCGTTATGAGCCGCTCACGCCTTTTAGCGTGAGAGCCATACCCCCACGTGGCATTTTTTTTTTGATGACGATGCACAATGTAATTCTACTATTTGAGCACAGATGGATACACGTGCA
>JAGXCT010034850.1:0-59536 GCA_022495035.1 Philopotamus ludificatus
TATATTTTCAAGGTCCTAGATCATTTTTATTAATTTCAGTAATTTGGGACACCTGTCCGCCGCGTCCGTAGATTTTATACTCTGCTTTGTTCCTCTGAAAGGTCTTCTTTGGGCGCCCAAAAATAACAGCTGGGTATTGGGTAATTTATTCGTTCAGATTTGGAAGATCCCACGTGGCGTTTATTAGATTTGTCTCCCTTGTAGCCTCGGGCGACTGGTTTTTATGTACTACATTTTTATCGGCGTCAGTGTGGGAAGTTTATAATTTCCCGAACGGTTCGCGGAGTAAACGCGGTCGCTCGACGAATTAAAAATTGATGTAAAATGCCAATGTACGTAGACGAAATGTAAGTTTGATCTCTTAATTTATTTTTCAAAACATACATATGTATATTGTTTCGATTATTTATTAAAAAAACAACAATATTAATAATCTTCGACATTCTTTTGGAACGCAAATCCTGATTTTGTATGAACTTCAAACCTCGTATCACACGTTTTTGTGGAACCATATGACCGTGTTATATGAGGCCCAGGTATATTTAAAGTACAGTAAACCCTATTATTGTGCGTCTCTTTTGTTGTACGTTTTTTTTGCGGTATATTAAAAAATAAATATATTTTTTATTTATTTATTCAACCCCTGAGGAAACCTTCTAATAAAATATTATTTATATCTAGCATACAATATGTCAGTCACCACACTAATGTTTTTATATAAATTACTTTTATATCTAATTTTAATTCAATTTAATAAAAAAAAATATTTTATGATTATTTAATATATACTTGAAAAGTCGACTAATTATTAAGAGCTTTGTTTCTTCTAATATACTGATAAACCGATTAAAAACTAAGTAGCGTAGGTCTTTTAAAAAAACCTTGCGGGTCATAGATTTGCCTTCACCATTATATAATCACTTTCGTGAATTACCATCCTTCAAAGTGCTAACATACCCCTGGACCATTAAGAGAAGATTAATTAAAAATCGACAATTAAAAGCAAATATATTAAATTTTCTATTTACAAATAACATTTTTTTATGCGGTCCCTATCTACCGCACAAAAACAGGGTTGTCTATATAATACATAAAAGAATTTAAAAAAATGTTACTATGTAAACATTTTTCTATACTTGTTCAAAATAACTTTAGCTTTTCATGTGTTTTATAGTTGTATAATCAATTACACAGTAATTGTATGGACAATATTTTATCCTGTTTTATTTAAGGACCTAATTGGCTGTTCCAAAATTAATCGCCCAACAGCAAGATACGTTGGAATCCATCGAGACACGCAATTACTCGGCCCTTCTTTGTATCCCCTTTATAATGGATGTTATTCCGATTGAAGAAAAGCAATAATAATTAACCGATCGGTATTCATTTATAGAATCGGAATCTATTCCAGTTCCGAAGGTCTCAAAATTGCAAATCCCTAAAATTCCCCAGTGTCCAGATGATGCGGATTCATTAATGTCTGTTTGAATTGTTACCGAATTGACGCCAATTACCGAGTCCCGGTGTCACATTAATTTAATATTAAATTTAATTAATTATCTAAAATATTATATAATGGGATATCTTAATTTGAATATTGTGAAATCATGCACGCTGGTTTTGTGCCCTATTCAGGATCGAACAATATAATGAATATACATGGAAGGGTAGTATATCACGATGAAGGGTTTATAGAGATAAAATTGGCAGAAACACTGAGCAAACTTCAATAAAAAATAAAGATAGAGAGTAAATAGAGATGGGATTTTTTTTATGAAAGGAAATATAATATTAAAACCTTTTCAGGCCAGAGATATGGGATAAAAATATTTATATCTTCAATATTAAAATTCATTATGGAATCTCATTCAAAATTTAATATACGAAATCGTAAAATGATAACGATCTTGAAAAGCCATCGAAAATACCAGTTTCGTAATGAAATACATAATATTATCTTATAATGATGGATATGTAGATTAGACAATTTTTAACCACACTGTACACCGACTCGAATTATAATGTTGAAATATACAGAAGCGCCATTAATTTTAGCGAGTTTTCAGCAATAGTAAATATTTATATATGCGGATGTTATTTTTATAATAAATTAATTAAAATATTAATATATTAATTATTATTAAATTCAGGTAAATTGTCTTGATTATTTACGAGAGGAATTTTGTCTATTTTACTATTTTTTGACTGGATTACTAAACTAGAAATATTTGTGTTAATGTTATAGCAGAAAGCACACATTAAATAAAATTTATGACTTCAGAATTTATTATAAAATTTTAATTTAATTATAAAATATTTAGAATATTATATTTAGAATATTAAATTTAAAAAGTATATTTCACTCAAATTTTATTTAAAATTAAAAAAAAATAGGATGAGTGAAAAATAATAAATATAATAATAATGCTCGTATTTTGATTACTAATCTTTTAAGCCCCGAGTTTTACCTACATAACTTTACAAGGGGACAATATATTAGTAATTATGTATAATTTTCAGACGAGATCGAGATCGTTTTATCAATTTTCTATAAAAAAAATGACTACATTGCAAAATTGATTATTTTTATTAATAATAATTCTAATTAGTAGATTATATTAGCTATCTATGATCTTATTTACTATCCACCTGAATAATAGGCTAAGATAGTTTTCCGGCCTGATTTTCATGATCACTGCTTTTCCTTATTATTTTATAACATAAGAAATTACCCAGAATACAAATTTACATTGATTTGTTTCTAATTCTTGCTGAAATACCTTTAAACCCATCCGCCACGGCGGCTCGAAAACAACCGCGTCATCTGAAGGGGGTCTCTTAGAGACCCCATGCATTTCAAGTAAAAATATTGATGAATTATTCACCGATTGAATATTCTAAGAATTAAAATAACTATTTATAATTTGGTAGACATTTTGGATTTATTACCTAAACAATATGACGCGTTTATGACAGCGCTCTCGGCGATGTCTCGCCGCAGACTGAGCTCTCGCAGTACGTGTTACTCGAACTCGGTACATCATACCGGATGCGAGCGTGAAAAAACATCGCATGCGTGGTAACAGTAGCAGACAATTTTTATTTGTAGTAATATTCTTTATACTTTTTTAGATAAATATAAAAAAGTTTCAGACATGTATGACACATTCGAGAGATTAAAAGAGTTATTCGCAAAATATCGCATCGTCAACAAATATTATGACAAAAATATATTATTTGGGCGATATATAATAGTAATAATTAAAAAAAAGACAAATAAATTATTCCTTTACCCTCTATTGTAATATTGAATTCTAATTTTGTAACAAATTATTATATAATATTTTTTCTTGATAATATCTAATGACTTCCAGCAGTATCATTATATTCTTATCTTAATGTTCAACGATTTAGATAAGGAAAGCATTGACTTTGACCAATCTTGAGATAAATTTTACCCGATATTATTTTAATTAAATTTAAATAACCATTATTTTATAATAAAACAATCAAGTTTGAGCAATTCATTTGGATAATTTTAATTTAATGTTAGGTTATAATCCACGTTCTTTTATTATTTCAATATCCATAGCTCGTTGAACGAATAGTTTGAATCTAGGAATTTATTTGGGATTAAAAACCAGTAGACTTTTATGCGCCAATACTTAACGCCGATCGCTTAACCCTCAGAGTGCCGGGGAGGTTATTTAAAAATTTTAACGACGCGATAAATTGCGCGTCGCGTCGTCGCCGACGCCGTTGCCATTCAATTTATCGAGATATTCATTTAATCTTCGGGGGTTCATTACTCGCACACCGCGGCCTAACGACCCGCGACATCTCCTACGATATCGTACGATATTATCGCAGCCATAGGAAGTTTAAACCGGAAAGTAATGGCCCATTCACCAATAGTGACTGGCGTCGCTTGTTTATGTGTCACCGGGACGCCTGAGCGCCATAATTAAATCGGCCAGTCTCAGCTTTCATGATTAAGCAAAGCATAATTTTTTTTCTATTTTTTATTATCCTGTTTTTAATACTCTGAAGATAGAGAGCTAATCGCTAGTAGATGAACCAGTCGACCTTATTGGATCAGCGAGCAAGAATTTCGAATATATTATATATGAATATGTATTAAAATATGAAATATGTTTGGATTTACTCGCAGTGAGTCACCCGACAAGAGGGTTTTTTGTGTTCACTTGATAGATAAGTGGCCTGCCAGTCATTCCTCAACTATTTAGTTAGGAGAATCAAAAAGTGCATATTCGTTAAGTGATGCTTTGGGAATTCTAGACAAAGGAGTTGGCAGAGAGACTCAATACGTCACAATCTGAGTTTATGAGTACCACACAATCTCAGTGACAGAAATAAGGCAGACCGAATGTCTATTGCCACAAGTCTCCTCTTGCGGCATAAAATCGAGCATTTTTTGGAGAGGACAATAACAGGCGAACAAAAATGTATCACCTATCAAGATATTGTCCGCAAAGGGCAATGGTTGGATAAGGATCAACCACCCCTACCGAACCCTAAAGCTAATATTCATGGCAATAAAACTTTATTGTGTTTATGGTGGGATCGTCGAGGAATAATCCACCACGAGCTGATGAAGCGCAACGAAACGATTCAGCAGCTGCAAAGAGTTCATGAAATAATACTGCAAAAGCGTCCTGTACTCGTCAATCGGAATGGCGTTATCCTGTTATACGATAACGTCAGACTACATACGGCAAAAGTGACTTAAGAAAAAATTCTGGAGCTCAACTGATCTGTTTTACTTCATCCATCATACTCTCCAGATCTTGCTCTTACGAATTACTACCTTTTCTGCTCCTTACAGAATATTTTCAATGAAAAAACATTTATAAATGATTAGTCAATCAGGCCTTCGATACTTTCTTTCAGTCCAAACCCACCAAGTTTTATGAGTAGGGGATAGATAATATTTTTAAAGGATGTTTAGTGATGTTAAAGTGATATTATTTTCAAAAGAGATTTAGTTAAAAAAATCTGCAGGCCATAAAATTGATTTATTTCATTTAAAAAATATTCTTGCTCCATTATTGTACAGATTAACTGAACCTGTTTTTGAATAGTTTACTAATTCCTTTACTTATGATAAAAATATATATATATAACCAGTGTTATGGCTTGTAGGTAACATGCATATATTTTCGATATTGCAAGTTAACCGCGACTGAGCTAAGTTAGTAGTCGGATAGGTGTCTGACGAAAACTATGAAATCAGGGAATTCTTTTTAACACTGGCCGGGAGGTATGTAAGAGGAAGTGACCCTATTATACCTCCGCATGTTTTATAAAATAATATTTATGTAGGTAGTTTGGCGCGTTGGAGTTAATTAATTTAATGACATCTATCTCGTTTTGAATAAATGTTTATAAAACAAATAATATAAATTTCAATCTAACTGAAATAATATTAAAAATTAACCCGTATATTGGTTCGAGACTTGAAGTATTAATTGTATCTTTACAGAGTTTAATATAACATATAAATAAAAATATGTATAAAATGTTTATCAAAAAATCTTTATATGGATGAATGGCGATTTGGATTCTTTCTGTCATGCCATTCATTCATCGTAGACAATAAAAATAAATAAATAAATATATGTCTATTGTCACTTTATGTAATTTGCGTCGTTCGTACACGAAGGCCACCGGTGGACTTACGGCATTGAGATGGTTAATGGCACCTCTAGTGGCACACAAGATACCGAATCAGTACGGATAGCGTTCCAGGATTACTTTTTCATCCGTCCATTTTCGGACATAGGCGATTTAGATGTTCTTGTTCCTTCTCCAAATAATATTCTGTTTTTGGCGGGATGGAACAATTCTGGAGTTCCCACTCCAATCCAGTTGCGAATATTGCTGAGGCATGGCACCTTCTTTCTTCCCAATTGCCGTTTACCTTCTACTTTTCTCTGCTTCTCCGGAATTCTCTGCATTTTTTTAATAGGACGTTCATGAAAACAAGAGCTTGTCTTATACTAAGTCGCTATATCGTAGCAATAGTTAATAAACATCTTATTGATTGTTGTCCCCGTCAAAGAGATGACGTCCAAATGCTTTATTTAATCTTTAAAGTATTGCTATAATGCTATTATTGGTATGACGTAAACGTTATTTTCTAGGAGTCGCAGGAATACTTGAAAATATCCTTGAATCTTTGAACATTTGGCACTATTAGTGCTTTATTCAATGCGCTTTAAACATAATTGGTAATTATTTTAAAGACCAGTAGATTAAAATATGTTGTCATTACCTAAAAATGTTTTACTGCAATATGGTTAATTTCTGGTTAAGTCAACAATCGGTAATATTTTATCAGGACTTCGAACTGTTAATTGAATAATTATATACTAATTACTAGAGATGCGTGATTATCGCAATTTTGCGATAAATGCGACATAGAAGCGATAGAAGCGATAAATGCGATATAAATGCGAAATTTTGAAAATTGCGAATAGATGCGAAATTTTCCCCTATATCGATTTTCTTGAAGAATGACTAAAGAGAATCCTCCCAGACTCTATATTCAACTCTTGTCTATGATGCCATACTTAGGTTGGTACTTGTTTTGTGATATAAAAGTGTAGCAAAGGAAATACAAATACATTAAAAATTTAATGTAAATTTGTTAGCGAGATATGCGATAAATTTATTAATTTAATTGATAAATTAGAAGGATCTTCGTACCCCTTTTTCCATTTATTGTGGGATTGAGTATGGGGAATAAAAAATTCTCTCGGTTATAACATAGGTGGCATTTTGCCTATGGAAACCCAGAAGCTACTTCTTGAAACAGACGAACACACCAAACTAGAATTAATAGATATTCTTAAGTCGGTTTCCCGTAAAAGTTTATTAAAACTCGAGTCACATTTAAATATAAATTAAACGAATGTGTTTTATGAAACTTTAAATCATCTGTTCAACCCGCATGTAGCTGGAAGTAGATGTAATTTCCAAATTGATGAAACGATATCGGTAATAAGAAATTTACCCTTGCTTACAACATTAACAACCACTCAATGTTTAGAGTGATACAAATTCACATTTTATTTAATAATTTATCATGTAATTAATAAAAGTGGGGTAAAAGTTGATACTCTTCAACTTTTACTTGCAACTATAAAGATGGCTACGAAAATTCGGCAATGCTGCCTTTGTCAATTTGGTGACCTGCAAGTAGTGTTGACGCAGAACATTTTTTAGTACGTTACAATTTGATTGTTAACGATCGACATTGAATTAAAACAATCATCAATAAAAAAACATGCTCGATGATAAGCTTTAATAAATTTTAATTATTATATAATTTGCAATCGGTGTATTCTTGTATTTCTGTTTAATTTCAAATGTTTTATATCAATATATTGTATATCGTTTAAGTATGTATAAATTAGACTTTTAACTTTAAATTCGTATTAAATAAACGCAAGCGAAATAGATGCTAAAATTTGTCATTTTAAACGCTATTTTTTTAAAAAAATAGAGGTAAAATACGTGTCTCTACTAATTCGGTTCCGGAAAAAATATTTTTATAAGCAAATATTCATTCGGTTCAGATTAGATTTTCGTTTAAACAAAAAAACGTTTTCTCATTTTTTTTAAACTATTTTATGATAATAATTTTTGTTGAAATTTGCACGGATTTAATAGTATTATCAATCCATGGGAGTAATTTATGAGATATCACTTAATAAAACTATAGGAAAAATAATAATATTCAATTTAGAAAATAGTGTTAATACTTGTCTAATATGTAAACCAATAAACAAGCTTCCCAGTTCATTGATTGACGACTGTTTGGGAAGAGTTTCCAAGCATGTAATCAAGGGTTATAAATTTTTTAAATCAAGAAAATATCATTTCCTGACATTTTCGAAGACGATTAGTAGATGTCCATTCAAAAAAGCTGATAAATTATTTTTAGTAAATAGCAGAACCAAGTCATAGATAATAATATTTGCTTATAAAATACTTTTTGAGACATCTACCGCATTTAATTATAAAAATGATTTATTGGTTCGAAGTATAGCTTGTTTTTTTAATTAAATAAAATAAATCATTTGATATATTTAGTGTATATCATATGAAAAAATTATTTAACACCTGCTTATCAATTAAATATATATTTAAATGTAATATTACAATGTTACAACAATTCTTAAATGTTATATTATATGGTATTATGCAGTCAACTATTAAATGTTAGTGCTTAAAAATCGTTATCGAAAGTTTAAAATAGCAGTTAAACTGGGATAGCATCAAATTCCATTAGATGAGAGCATCAAACCAGAATTTTATAGTACATAGCATGTAGTTTTGTGGAGATTGGTTCCATTTAAAAATCGAAAAATTAAAATTGTTTTTAGCTAGTATGCGATGGCCCTAGTGAATTTTCCCCGGCCATCTCCATATCTCCGTTGCGCTGCACGGTCTCTGCAAACACCGTAAAGATGTCAGCGATTGTATGGAGCAAATGTTTGCAACACTTCCCATCGACAATGACGATAAATTTGATGGAGCAAACACAGATTAGCCCCCAGTCAATGGGCCATGTGACTAATTAATATTATTAGGGCCCCCACGTACCATGGAACGACTTCACTGTTGGATTAGCCATTGGATAGAGACTTGAATTGCTTTGATAATTGATTAACGCGCGATTTTGCGATGTCAAATGAACCATGGAGATTTGTTTCGAGCCGATTTTGATCGAAATATATAAACGCAAGTCGTAAATAATGTCGTAAATTATTGTTCGTCCTAAATAATATGTTTACGATTTTAATAGCGGCAATAAATTTTATGGATCGATTGATAAATTAGTCATTTGACCTCGACACTTACCCAATGACGATATGAGATTTCCCCACACTTGCGCAAACTGGAAAATCATGAAGAAAATGCCGAAAAATCTCACCACCAACACGTCGGACGGCACACCGGAGATTTTTTCATACGCGATTGCGATCTGAAAAACCAAGAAAAGCGAAACATTACACGGCGGCAGATAACCCAGATTTTTGTTCGTACTTTGCGCTTTTTCTTGCTTAGTTTCAGTAAAGTTTATCAAGATGATTAATGCCGAGTTTTGTCGACCCTCGGAAGGATTAAGTCCTCTTGTATCTCTCGGAATATTTAGTTGTATCACATTTCTCCGGTGCACATTATCTCTGGGAGTGTTTCTTTTGTGTTTGCACGAACTTTGTCCGTATCTAATGACACGTACTTAATTCCGAGTCCTTGTAACCGATACATTATCTCTCAAGAAGTAAAATTTAATATTCAGATAGTTTCACTTACCACACTGAGGTAGGTACATTTTGCGCACCACAGCGGCCCTCCTCCGAGTCCGACGCTCAATCCCGCAGGAATCATGGTATAAAATTCGGGATAAAATTGGGAAGCTATGTACGGCATATAAGCGATGAATGACACGGCAGTCACCCATTTGCATCCTATCCAGCTGTAAAACGATAAATGAATAAATTAACGCCATATGGTCGCCATGGAGCATTACTCACATAACGCCATATAACGTGCTCGCCAAATTTAAATCATATTCTGAATAGATTACAGCGTAAATAGGCATCAAATAAATGTAAATATTTAATCCCGCGGGATTTTATATGAAAATTATATAGTGGCATGATGTATCTGTATATTATTTGCTAACGTTTGCGACACTGTTTGCATGCATATTATTCGTAATGTGAATATTTGAGTTTCCTTAAACTACGAATGGAAAACATTCGGAATATTAATACATAATTATAACATAAAACGAAACGTTTAGGATAATTTTTACACGTGTTAACGCGGAAACGCGCCTCGAATGCTAATATCGTATTTGCACTTGAAAGAGTCGATGTATGTAGGTTATGTATTTTTATATATATTATAGGTTGGTCGGAAAGAAATCCAATATTTTTTATTTATGCCAAAAAAATATGTAAAGAGCGTCTAATTTTTTTTTACGTATGTTCGACAGTTTGATCTCTTATTTATTATATTTAATTGACGTTATGTCAATTATTATGTTTACAGAAATAATACATTTTTGTAGTATTTTATTACAAATTTTAAAAAAGATATGAAATGTATGTTCAGTGAGTAGAGTTTAATATTATGCGAATGTGAAACATTTTTTTTTATGATAGAGAAGAACGTAAAATACTACATTTCTTATCAAGTTTTCAAGTTTTTTTTCTGTTTAGATTAAAACATGAGTCATTATGGAAAATTAGAACAAGGATCAATCTATTTGATGATAACGTTAAACGCAATTATAATAAAAATAAATAAAATCGTCACTTCCAAAAAATATAGGTGATTTATAGTAATAATTAGAGAACGTAAACCGAAACATATCTTCAGTTAAATCAATAGAAAAAAGCCTAAAAATATTCAAAATAATAGATTGTTACGAAATGAATAAAAATATATAACGGAATAAATCCAATATATATTTTTTTAAATTATACATAAGTTTGTTCTCGAAGTCTTTGCGTTTTTTCTTACGACGATACGATATTGATAGCCACAAACGAAGAAGAAATGGACGATCTGCACAAAAGAGTTGTCTGTGAAAGTAAAAATAAATAAATAACTCGAGATCAATATCAGTTAAATTTGCCAATCTTCCAGAGCTGGAGAGGTTGAAGAATTTCTACATCTCGGATCACTACATACGAGTAACGGAAATTGTGAGCCAGAAATAAAAAGGCGAATAGGGATGGCTAAATTTGCAATGTCAAAGCTATGAATAATTTGGAAAATCAGGGGGATATTCAAAAAAAAGACTCATATTCCTAATTTTTAATTACTAGATAGAAACGTGGACAATTGATCACAATTCTCAGACCCAGGAGTGTCGATTCAAGAATAAGGTCAAATGTATACATATTATATTTGTAAACTAAAGATATATAAAGGTATATTGTGTTGATGGTTCTTTTTAGTAATGGAATATTTAAAAAAAAATATTTTTGACCCTAAAAAAAACAATCCAAGTGAAGATGAATGAAAAACAGTTATCCCATATGAGTTTAAACTTGGACATAATGCTTTAATAGCAGTTAAAAATTATTGTGATTTAATTGTTAGCGATGGAGTTATACTATGAAAGTTTGGAATTTGTTCCCGAAATTTTGACATTTAAAGTCAGCCAAAACCGAATTGATTTAAGGGTAGATGTCGAAGAAGATCCGAAATTAACAGCACAGGTACTCAATATACCTGCTACATCAGTTCACAGGCATTTAGAAAATTGATAAAGGTATCAACTTGCGGAATGTGGATACCTCATAAATTCCCAGAAGTAAACCTTGCACGGTACATTTCAATATGCCAATGATTAGAGAATAGAATGACTTATTTTTTGTTCGTGTTATCATTAGAGATGTAAAGTGGCCTTTTAATGTCAACACAAGGCAGTGGTTGAGCACTTAGTTTAAGAATTACACCTTGATAAGATAATGTTATGCATTTGGTGATATATTAAGGGCGTGATTTTTTGTAAGCTGCTCGATTATGGGATTATGCTTCAAAATAAAAATACCTACGCTTGTAAATAAATAGCAATTTTATACCAGGAAAACGCAAGACGAAAAAAAAATCGATGAAGTATTTTTGGAAACTTATTCCTTACCCACTATATACTCTGGACATTGCCCCAAGCGAATATCGACTTTTTAGATCCTTGCAATTTTTTTTAAGCGGAAAATATTAATTGATATTAAAAACTAACTCGATTTATTTATTGACTTAAAGTCAATTATTTTTTTAATTAAAAAAACCTAATTGAATGAAAATGATTGCAAAAAAATAGGCGAATTAGATTCAAAATTTTAATGAATGCTATAAGAACCTAAATAAAAAAGTCTGCTGAGTACGACAGATGACGTAACACTTCTTAGTATATTTGTTTTATTTCTTGTTATTTTTGCTTTGAGAGTTTACTTGCATTATCAAGTAGAAGAACAATTCAATCTCTATTGACTAAATATGGACGTTTGACTATCAATATTTGATTTAATCGTTCTAGTTGTTGACAATAAACATCTGCTGTGATTATTTGCCTTGGTTTTAAAATTGTACAATGGACAATGCTACAAAGATCCCACTAAATGTAAAACTCTGGGTTTTCGTTGTTGGAATAGGTGTCAGTTTTAAATATTTTTGTATCGTCACGAGGTATCAGTTTTTCATCTCCAGTGTCAACGGATATGACAGATGTCTTTGTCTTCACATTTAACAATCTACACGTGTTGGCGTGGTGTTATTTGTTTGCTGATAGTTTGATGCTAGTTTTCTACCGTCAGTAGACTGTGGATTTAAAAGCTGATAGTTTTTGCGATAATTGCTTGATTTTAGCAACGTCTTTGTCGAATTTTGATTGTCCCACGAACACTATAAATTCAGGGAATTCTATTTAGCACTGGTCAAAGGGTATGTAAGAGGAAGAGACCTATTACCTCCGTATGTTTTATAAAAATATGTATGTAGGTAGTTGGCGCGTTGGATTAATTAACTTAACGCCATCTACTTTGCGTTGAATAAATAATTATAAAACAAATAATATTAAAATTACCCAGTGTCGTGGTTTGACACTGGGGGGAATATTAGTGTGAGAGACTCATCCCCCTTGCATCCTTCGAATCTTTATTGAATATTTATATGGATGAAAAGCACTTTGGAATCTTTCTATTATGCGACCCATCCAACGTAGTCAAATAAATAAATTTAATAGCTTTCGTGGCCTTGGTCGCTCTGAAACTCCGGTCGTAGAAAGATAGCATACATGTCTAAATATCATTTGTAGGTTAAGGCTTACTTTATCTCATCCTTAATTTAAAAAAAAATAATAATAAAAAGAATATCTATTAGACGATATAAATACAATTTGCCACATTGTACTAAAATTGAACCCAAAACAAGTGTGTAAAATAATGGATATCTTTCCGAACAATCTTTTCTAATATTTTTTAGTATATTATATACATAAATATATAACAGCGGCATTGATGGAATCGTTTTATAGTTGTTTTCAAACGCGATCGATGCGATAAAGTTATATGGCACAATATAATGTTGATTGTCTTTTGTGACTGTCACATTTTATGGCGATTGATTAAAATATCTGAAAGATTTTGCGGTTTCATGACAACTGTATGGTATACTTTATCATCACGACTGGCAGGAACAAATTTGACAATATCAGGGATGCGTAAATCGACGCCAACGACGCCGTGCCGAGGCCGCCATCGGCGTTTATTGAGCTCTGAAGATTTGCAGCGCCCTGAAATCAATAATAAATATTAATGGTATCGACGTCTCAAAGCCTTCCATGTACCATAAATGAATAGATATATATATATAATGATATTTTATTCGATTGAGAAATTAACGATTATTTATTAAGAGTCCCCGGGAAATCTCGAGAATTTTACGACAGTTGAACAACGATCATTTTATGTATATATTTAGGACTCCGAAAAGAAAAGCATTATTTTTTTATATCGCATTTTAGATAACTTTAAGCTCAGATACGACCATACTTATGTTTATTTAATTATCCGAATATAATTAGATTTTTTTTTCAGGGCTTGAATATCACTAGCTCAAGAAAAACGATTATCCTAGCTTATGAGTCAGTTTTCACAATTAAAAACACACTCCTCAAACTCAAACTATTCACACAATTCGATAATAATCTTCTAAAGACCTCGTATTAAGCTTACTTCTAAATAGTTTATTTAACCTAATGATCCTTGTTGATATTTATTATACAGTAAACCCCCTATAACGTACATTCCTATAACGTTCCCCCTATAACGTTTACGGCAGTTTTTTCCTATAACGCCAAACCCCCCTATAACGTACATATTTTAAAACGCTAAATAGCATTTTCATAAATATATTTTATAATTTTATAAAATTACCTAATAAAATGTCGCGTTTATCTTCCCTGCCCGCAAGTTGCAGGAAGAATACGCTAGCCAAAATATGAAAGGATAAAGCTCATCATTGATCTTCTACAAATCAAAAAAATAAAATTACCCCCCTATAACGTGGAATCTATCTTGACGTTATAGGGGGGTTACTTTACTAGTTTTTACATATCTACGTATTAATCAGATCATTATGTTTTAGACTCTTATATTATTATTTTCAGATCGATAAAACACTAATTAACTAATAAAAAATAAAATTAAATAATGACTAAAATTATATTTTTAAATATTGTAATGGTACTTATTAGCACTTGAGAGGCCCTAGGCACAATATCATTTTGAGGACCCATCCCTTTAAATTTTTTCACTATCCCTACACTCTATAAGGCACTCTACTACTCTATAAAGCTTTAACTCAATTTGCAACGTTTTAGATACATAATTTATTTCAGATCAATTTATGCAATGTTATTAATATTATTAGAAAAATTCAGGGGACAGAGAACTCCTGCAGGGCCTTATGCCGAGGTCCTTGATGCCTTACAACGTTTTTCCTTAACCTAGCCGTTTCGATGGGGTCTATTTGGGACCCGAATTTTTTATTTTTCTCGAATAACTATTTTAAAATATATCCTACATGTTTCCAAACTTTTTATATTTGTTTAAAAAGTCTAAAGAATAAATAATCATTGACCTTTATTGTTCGCAGTTGTCAAAAAAAAAATTAAAACAACAATATTGTTTTATTAATACAATGGCTCAGGTGCGATGTTTTTTATCGCTCCGTACTAGATATAATCAAGAAAAAGTATATAATGTATAACTATTTTTATTCAAAGAATAATTCCAATTTTTAAAATGTCAACATATTGTCAAAGAATTTATTAATTCTTGACTTGAAATTTTTGGGGTCTGTTTTCATACATAATGGACCCATCGGCCAGTGGCGTTGGTTTTGAGCCGTCATGACGGATCGGTTATTGTAACTACGCGCCTGAATCCATAGATCATGGTCTACGGAACAGTCAGTGCATAAGCCTCGAAATATTATTGTAGCTACCTAAAAAATATACCATAGCTGGCGTTATTTATTTGTCAATTTAATTCAGGAAATACTGCTAAATTGTAAATTATTTTTGTTATGAGAAAAAAATAATTAAAAATTAACATTTTGAGAGCTGAATTCTGAGGCCCCATGAATTAATGGGGCCCCAGGCGCGCACCTTATGCTTCTAATGGGAAATTCGTCACTGCGTGTATTACATATATATATATTTTAAATTTATTATATAAATAATGCTTTCTTTTCGGTTCTCTACGATATATATTTTTTTAATTGTGTCACGACTTAAATTAATTAAATTGTACAATATAAAAACATGAAATGAATAATTTAGTTTGAAAATTCTCGAGAAAGCTTTATGATAAAGAATATATATATAAAAAATATTTTTTTAGATATTTTCTGATAAAAATGTTCTATATACAAAACATAAATCATTATTAAATCTGTCTAAGAGTTTAAAAAAATATGTTTTAGGTAAAATAAATTAAATACGCTTTACTCAATACTGCAATAAAAAATTGTTGAAATTAAACTGATAATTCCCGGGATTTCTCGAGAAAAAAAAATTAAGTAATAAATCTTGAGAGAATTTATTTTAAATTATTATCTATCATATAAATATGATTCATTATTTAGCAATTTAATCATAAAGAATACAATACATTCAAATGTTTACTGTACCTGAAACGCGGTGAAATGCACCATAAAAGCCAAGCTTAGCACTACTACATTTTTCAGCATCCTCCATTTCTCTTCCGGCCCAAAATCGTGAAAATTTTCATATTCATTTTTACTTCTCTTCTCTATCTCGTAACTGTTGTCTCTGCCGTTGTCACTATCACTGTTCGAAACAACATCATTGGTCTCAACAATCTCCATATTTAAATAAATACTAGCAACTAACACTTTTTGTTATTCAGAGCACAGTACCTTACTATCTAACGAAAACACACAGACTGACTGCAGGTGATAAACATTAGATTATTTTTTTTTCAAAACATTAGATTATCTTATCAAACATATAGTATCAATGAATATTTACGATTGTATTCAGCTGACGTTCCATATTTATTAGGCCACATTTTTTTTTATCTAACCTTGTCTAATGACATTATGTTTAAACAGACGATTAAGCAATGACCTAAAAAATAGTATAAATATTTATCATCAATGCGGGTGATGAGTAACAATGAATGCATTTCGTGCATATTTCTTTGCAATGAATAAATTAAACGGGTATTTTAACTGCCACGATAGTGGGAACGCATTATGTATTATTGTTATTAATTATAATGTATTACGACTCTCGTGGCATTTTATGAACATTGGAAATATCATCACCGAGCGACACGTCAGTAATCACTACTGTTACGACAAGACTAGTAACTGATTAACATAATTATAGTCTGTTCGAATGAAATGTGCAAAAATGTATATTTTATTTCATATATATTTATATTCATACTTTGTATGCATGAATGAATGATACATCCGACAATGAATACGTTTACCATAAATATACAATGCATTTCAATATATCAGAATTTATGAAATCAATATCGAATTGAATAAGATATTAGATTATTTTTGCATTTATATTGGCAAAGCGGAATCAGATTCGATTCGGTCCCAGTCCGTCGGAGTATTCTTTGAAAATATAAATCGGGCGATATATCACGATTTTCTATGAACGATCATAAATCGGCAACTATTGTATTATGGTGAAATGTATTTAAATCATTGTGATTTGGACGTGTCAGCTGGTTCACAATAAAATGATACCGTATATCATAAATATTATTATTAAAAAAAAATGTATTAGATTCGCCATATGGCGTTTGTTGAGTGAAGAAATAGATTCAATTTATGAAAAGCAGTTGAACGGATTATACTTCAAGGTGAAAACAATTTTACACGGATGTTTAAACAAATTACAATTTACATAATCGACGCAATTGAATAATGTGTTTGTGACGCTTAACACGATATGGACGTAAATATTATATATTTTATTTTAAAAAAATCGGAAAATTTAGATGGTCAGGTTTTATGTGAATGTTTCTGCCTTTTTTAATAGAACTCAGCGTATTTTCTAGGCTTGATTAAAATATTCTCGTAATTGTCTAATTTTGTTATGATAGATGGGAATACCCGACAATTTTATTTCCCAGAAAATATATGATTACTAATTGAGATACGCTGAAATCTAAGATCAAGTACATATATCCGCCATAACTTATACGAGACCCTCGATAAGCGTGTCATAAGGGTCATTAGTCAAGACATCCGCTCATATAACACTAAATTAATTGAAAATACGATTTAAAGTAAAAGTATTTACCAGGGGCGTACGGCGGACTTGATGTTGGGTGTGCTGAATGTGGAATAAAATACACTTTTTTTTAATGAATTTTATTATTATTTATATAATAATTCTATTCTTCGTTTTTGCGACATTAATTTTTCAAGTAATATCAATGAAGAAAAAAATACTCGTAAAACTATAAAACAGAAAGGCACACTTTACGATAGTTCCATTGAAAAATTAAGATCGCAAAAACGAAGAACCGAATTAACGTATAATAATAATAAATTTCATTAAAAAAATCTGTATTTTTTTTCCACATTCAGCACACCCAACATAAACATCACCGTACGCCCTTGCCATAATGACTATACAACTTCTGAGTTATACAAAAGGATATTCCAGTCTACAAAATTAAATAAAAAAAACTCCGGGAGAAGTTGCAATAACTGAAAAACTGCTGAAGCCTGCAGGATATTCACTACTGAAAGAATTTCCAAAACTATTTAGCTTAATAATCGAAACGGAAATAACCCCAGTGGTATCGAGCAGAAGTCAAATTATTATATTTATTAAAGGAGATAACATAATTTTAAAAAACTATAGACCTATCTCGCTACTATCACATTTATATAAAATCATCTCTGAAATCATAGTAAACAGATTCTCATAGAAGCTGCATCCATTCCAACTACCAAAGCATACTAGATTCCAAAAAGACTTTAGCAAGAGAGAGACAAATTATTTGTAGTTTAAAATATAAAAATTTTTCTTTAAAGACGTCATGTCTAACCTTTTATGCACAGGTTAGACATGACGTCTTTAATCTGCCCATCTGCCATGCTTACAGGATGATCTTAAAGAATTTGAATTCATCGCAATCCATTTTCTGTGCCACTAAACCATTTCGTTACTTCAGCCTATAGCGCAGTGTTTTTTTTTGGATTTTTAAGAATCTCTGTGACCGAAGACACCAATCCCAATTTTAGAGCATTTTGAAAATATCACTTTCTCATCGTTGCATGACTCAAGATGATCGAAAAAGCGTGAAAAGGAGTTGTCAAGAGAACACTCACGTTTCTTTGGAAGAAGCTTTGGCCGAAGAGCGTTGTCGAACGTGACTTTGAAAGTTTGAGATAATATCCTTGGAATCTGTAGGCAACGAGATTACATCTTTAACAAAGATTTTGGACGCGAGGTGGTGATAATAATGATATTTATGAGCTTTTTGTATAGCTTTTTGAATAGTCAAGAACTGACCACAAAAGAGCTTATAAAATTGCATGGTGTTTTATAGCAAGAAACCGTGGAGGAGATTGAATAAAGAATTATCGATGAGCAACAGGGATTTTGGTCTGGACGCTCAACAGTCGAGGGCTTTCTTGGTTTTTCAAACTTTTTGTCTAAGTCATTAGATAAGGGGGTCCAAGTCGACGTTATCTATAACGACTTTGACAAGGCGTTTGATAAAGTCGATCATGCTAGACTCATTTTTAAACTGGATAGTTTTGGGTTTTCGGATAATCTCGTACGTTTCTTCTCGAGTTACCTAACAGAGAGGAAACAATATGTGACATACGACTCCCAAACGTCGTATGTTAACAATACACCTCCCAGTATTCCGCAGGGATCAAATTTAGTACCTTTATTATTTATTTGATTTATAAATGCTATTCATCGTATCCTCGAATGTAATTTTTCTATTACTATTTCTAATTCTATCAATTACTTCAGTGGAAGATGCCCTTTCGTTGCCAATGGACATTGATTCTTTGCGCGATTGGTCAAAACTAAATCGTCTTCCATTAAATATTGGAAAGTGTCAAACAATGGCATTTTCTGAATCAAAAGAGCCCATCATCTTTAATTACAGTCTTAGGAACGTAACTCTTCCTAAGCAATCGTTTGTTAAAGATCTGGGTGTTTTGTTTGATTTTAAGTTGAAATTTAGTTTACATGTATCGGACGTGTGTATGAGATCGTCAAGAATGTTGGGCTTCGTCTTGAGAAATTCTCATCACATACGTAGCACCTTAGTCATACGAGTGCTATACGATGCATTGGTTCGGAGCTTGCTCGAATCAAGTTCCAGTATACGTGCGCCTTATGACGCCTCGAATTCCCTCAGAGTAGAGAAGATACAAAAGGAATTTCTTAGGTATCTCTACATGAGGGAGTTTGGATTCTAGCGCATGGATGCAGGGCTGCTTGGGGTATGTAACCCTCGAGAAAAGAAGGTCAATTTACTCAGCAAAGCATTTCTTTGAGCTTTTGGTTGGCGCAGTACATACCCCTCTTGTACTGTGTTGCTCTTATGGGCGCTACCTCACTACCATCGAGCTCGTTCGCGTGTGCTTTCTCCTCCGCCAAATGCGAGGCCAAGTCCTCTTAGAAACTCTCCGGTAACCAGGGCTATTACTCTGCTCAACCACTTGGCTGAATATGTAGATATATTCGATATCAAATATAGCCGTTTTGTTGATATTTTATATGAGATGTTATAATTCTTTTCTTTTCTTTATTGTAATATATATTTTTTTTGTTTTCATGTTATTATTATGTTTTTGTGCTTGATGCATTGGCTTTATCAAAATAAATAAATAAAATAATGCAATTAACTCTCATATAGCCTCGACATAGGTCGTAACGTTATAGAAACCCGCCTTATAGAAGAATATAGACAATCAACAAAAAGGCATTGTCTCTTTTTTCTCATTTACGAAAAATGTACTTTATTTTTTGAAAATTTACCGTTTTGTTGTAAACGGCGATCTGGCAGTACAGTTTGAGGAAATGTCGCACACTCCGCTTTATAGCAGGGAGCGCTATAGGAGAATTGACTCGAATTAGCTGACCTGACTCAAACAAAGAAACGTGGGTTGTCCCCCAGAGAGATGAAGTGATGATATAACCACACTTCCAGGGATCATCTGGAAGACGAAAGCTTATGACCGGACAAAGTAAAAGCTAGTAAAAAGGGAAACAAATGTTGATCATGATGCTTATGACATAGATAAAAAAAAACTATAAAATGTCATGTGTCTTGTTACATAATCAACTATAAAATGTGTGGCAAATAATTTATATTGCGATTGATTATATACATGACGTTATCTGAGAATTTTTATATGCATCTATAGAATGTATTGACATTATCATAAATCACTCGTTCTCAATTATAATTAAAATAATGAACATTCTCGGGTTATAAAACGATTCAGACGATGATGTCATTGTGATGCATGGATTTTTATACACAGCATGCGTCACTGTAACGATATTTTTCTTTGTCGCTCTGCTTTTACTGTATTTTTGCGAGAGAGCTCGTGTTTGCATGCGGATTGGCAATAGAAGAAACTCGCTCACTGGAATACAAACATGTAGTATATGGCGAAATGCTTTTATCCACAATCCTTAGAGTAAAATTATGTAAAAAGTATGGGACAATAAAATAGATACGGCGTCGTATGTTTTAATTAGTAATATGTCATTCATCTTATCGGACAATGCTGTTAAACTATTTCAGATAAGAAATAGTATCGTTTGTTTTTATAAAAAAATAAATATTGATGGTATCATTATATATTTTTTTATTGTTCCGCAATGTTCAATATCGAATATATGGATAGCATAACTTTTATATCACATTTTTTTTATATGCACAGTTATAATAAAAATAATAAAATAAAAAAAGTGGACATGGTACGCCATAACTCTCGGGCGACAAGTGTTCAATTACAGAAATTGAAACGGAGACCGAACGGAGAAATTCTAAATTTTCATACTTATATAAATATACGATATTTTTTTCAGGTTGTCTGAATTAAATTTATTGACCCCCGCGGGGTGCCAAAGTTTTTGTTTCGCAATAGCGCCAAAAACAAATACGTCATAACACGTATCGCCGATTTCGCATATCGGTTTCGCACAAATCACGCGCACAACGCCGTAAATAATACGTATTTGGCAAATCCGGTCGTGCACACGTTCGCGGCCATACGTGGGTAACGCGCGTATCAGCCGGTTTTCCGGCCGAACTGAAGCGATTTGTTTTGACGGACTCGTCCGGTCTCGAATGCGAAATGACTCGGGCAAGGTCACTTTGCTGAAAACCGGTTTTTTCTCTACGATTTTTTTGCCCATTTGTCTCAAACTCGAGATCGAATATTTACACTATAATAGAAATAGATATTAGATAGGGACGGAAAAAATATAAATCGTGTTAACCGGGGTTCGAAACTCATACAAAATTTAAAGATGCCTTCTTTACATTAGCACTATAAAACACTATTTTTATAATAAATAATTATTAACTTTTATATTAATAGTAATAATGCACCCCTGGATAAATATATACATGTATATATGTGCATATGTATATCAGGTCTCTAACGGAATTCTCACCACAAAACCAGTATGCCCGGGAAGGAAAACCGTAGACCAGGGGTTCTTAACCTTATTGCAGATCCGGGCGTATATGAGATTTAGGGAAATAGTTGCGGACGCAGGCCGATTTTTAAAAAACAAGATTAAGTACTACATAATAATTATTTATTTATTTTATAAAACCTGAACAGCTTAACAAATGTATGTTTTACATTAATTACTAAGTTATTATGAATCGAAAGATTAGGTATTTATTTATATTTACAAAAGTATCATTAATTTATGACAAATAATTATTTATTTTTTACTAGAAAGCTGTCTAGAGACATTTGTTTTAGCCGACTCTTTAAAATTTGGTGAAAATGTGACACAGCGTTATCATTGAATATGTTTGTAGCACGCATAGCCACCTCCTTGTTAGGATGATGCTTTTCAATGTACGATGAAACAGTTTCCCATGCCTTCAGCATTTCTCTTATTGCGTCAGAAGATTGTTACTCTGCTACTTCCTCTTCCTCCAAACTCTCCTTCATAACTTCTTGCTGTGAAATACGATCCAACACACACAAGTGCGTCATACGTTTGTGACTTCCCTTTCTGCGTCACTCGTTATGCGAAATGTCGCTCGTTAAGGGAGCAATTTTTTCACTTTTTTTTTGCTCGTTATGCGAATTACTCGTTATGGGAGGTGCTCGTTATGAGAGGTTCCACTGTATTTTTATTTTAATACGATGTCATTTTGAACATTCAAAACTTCATCTTTAATTTCTGACGTTTCTTCTTGAAGAATTTCTGCTATAGAATTAGCAATTTCAGAAACGTCTGACTATTAAAATGATTTACAAAAAATGTAGCCACTGGTTCGATAATATAAAATTGCCGGAATCTACTTTAAAATTGTTCCAAAAGCTTCTTAAGGTGGATAATAAATAGTTTTAGATCAAAAATATTTTCGCTCATAACTTTTTTCATTCTTGGGAAATGTTCAAGAGAATTTTTCGACCAACTATTTATCCAAAACTTATATAAATCATTCCTGCTAAATCTTTATTTTTCTCCTGAAGAATTTAAATTGTTCAATTTTACACAAATATCCGTTAAAAAAAATCAAGTTCATCAGCTTCTATCGCACTAGCAACCCTTATGGCTGAGAACCCCTGCCCTAGACTATTGATAAATGTTCTAGACTTAATACTTTTGCACCTCTTGCTAGGAGACTCCTCTTTGAGGGGATCTTTCCCATGATGAAATGATTGCTATATCACAACAGGTTTAATAATCACTTCCGATTTATCCCTTTTGACTTGAAGAAGAGAAAAACGAATACCAAGGCAAACCCTCTCCTACATAGACGTAGTCGGGAGGGTAAAATCCAATACCAACCGTGGTAGTAGTGTTATAAAATCAATCATCATTTGAATGTGTGCGAATCCTTTCGCTGAATAGAATGCGCCCTCTCCTGATATGACGGACCAATCAGAACATACGCATCCCTCTTCTAGACAGCAATTCGTCACGTTTTAATACTTGCTAAAAAAACCCAGTTTTGTAATTTTTCGAGATATCATCATAGTTCTCTCAGACCGTTATGGCAGTTACATCTCCGTGATTTCTCTCATACCAGAGATTTGTCTCTGGGATCACATATATCTTTGTTATTGTTAATCTTTGGGATTTTATCTATTTATCTCGAACCAGAGATTCGTCTCTGGGATTTGATACCTCATTAACAAATGGAGGCAAGGATAGGTTTCCTTAGTGGCAGCGATGGGTTACCTTTTATAATGTTGGTACTACTGTCATGCCCCCTTGATAGTTGGTACACGTCCAATGCCAGAAACGGTCCCGCTCTTTTCGAAAAACCGCATACCAAGCATGGATAGAAAAGGAATAGACTACCATTCGAGATTCTGTTATGGCATATAACGTGTGAGTGTCTCGTAACTGACAAATGATGATGATATTAAAAGAACTGGGGACAAAACGTCAAAATCTTCTTTGCGAAATTTGTAATAAAATCTATCTGAACGATTTTATCTAATCCATTCCATTTCACAATATAAATCAACTTCTAAAACACCACAATAGTATCGAAATATCTCAAGAACAGGGATTCGTAATAAGAAAAAAATCCCAGGAGCAAATTCTTTATATCTGACATGCAGAGGGTTTTACATACCTTTTGTACCCAGAATCTGTGTCAGACCGGCCATACACATGTCTGTGATTAGTTTCAACAAAAAAAATTATAGTGTAAATCAGAATTGTCTGTGAAAGGTACTAAAAGTATTAGATGAATAAAGCCTAAGCATAAGTGCAACAGTGCAATAGTTTCGATTTTGTCAGCAAAGTTTCCAAAGGAATGAGACGGGACTAGATATTAATACTTCCCTTAGATCTATTTAACTTAAACGAATAATATATTATAAGAGGCCTTAAAGACTAGAAAAGCGGATTTAATATAGTAGGAAAACAAATTTCTAGATTAAGATACATTGATACCCACCAGGAAAGAATAAATTTTCCCAACTGCTCAAAAAAATTGAGCTTGAAAGTAAGAAATCTGGATTTGGTTTTACTACTGAAAAAACCGAGCCAATTATCGATAGAAACAATTAGCTATCCAGGTTTGCTTATGCCGTAGACTTCTTGTAACAGAAATTGCGAGCCATAAATTAGAAGTCAGATTGCTATAGGTTGCCAACTTATAAAGGCGATTTAGGAACTTGCATAAAACTTTAAATAATAATACATCAATTCAATTTAGGATTAAAATATGAAAATAAATTATTTATTGTATACAATAAAGTGCCCTATTACTTTGGCCATAAAAAATAGTAATAAAATATTTATTCACCAAAACAAGCTATCATATTTTTTACAATTTTGATAAAATACATATCGTATAATATATAAAGAAAAGCTAGTAATATTTAACGTTTTCCTGGATTGATTTTTATAGTCCCCGAACACCCATAAGAACAATTTGAGAAAATCCCATATTCATCACTCCCCGATCAATAGTTTTCCTTGTTATATCGACTTAAAATTATAGTCTCGAGGGAAACACGACCACTCCCGTGAACTTGGGAGGATATTTGTGGTATTTCTATAGTGTAAAGATTAATGCACACAATATTTCAGCACGTCGTCGTCATAATCGACAGTCATCTACTGAAACATAAAGGCGCACCAATGAATCATGATATATTCCAGATAGCTTTCAATTTATTTATTTACTTGCATGGATAGGACGACTTGTTTTATTTGGTGTTTTTTGAAAAGTGGATGAAAATTCCTCTCTATATTATTATTCTTATCAGAGCTTCGTGTTTGAGGATAGTATCCACGACTATTATTTTAATAGATGATCTTTCGTGGTCCTCCATTAATTTAAGGTTTAAATCGATGTTAATTGAAGAACAAAACGAAAATGTTCTTTTACTGATTATGTAAAAATCAAGGCGTTCCTGTTTATTCGTTTCAGCCTTCTAGAGATTGTAAAAAAATGTCTACTAGCAAATTATATATTTAATCTATTCGTGATCTCTGTATTTATAGACTGTCTAACTTTTATTATCTAATTGTTTATAGTCTGCATCCCTTTTCCTTTTGCGCTAGATCAAGTTATTCTTTCTGTCAATTAGTAAGATCAAACAGGGTGACATTTCTTTATAACTCGAGATTTTCCTCTTCAGATGTTTGAGAACATACTCTACTGCTTTCTCAGATCTTTCCTTGGGCTGTTCATCAAATTCCTTTCATATAATATTTTTTTGTTGCCATTTATCTGAGTATTTTCATGTCTGCATTATAAAACTTTTGCTAGATTCCCTGGTGTATTCATAAATCCAAAATCTTTTCATGTCCATTATGTTGATGATAGACATACTTCATTTTTGATCTTTATTAACGAATTCTTAAACCACATTCTAAAATCAAAAATATTTTCAGCTATATTTGAGATTAACATTGCCTAACTAACATACATATTTTTTTAATTAATTAATTCTGACTTATACCATTTTCAAAATAAGATCACAAAGCATATTTTTAAATATTTTTTTTATTGTGTTAATTATCATTTAGTACATTTTCTTTACCTTATAATATTATTGTATATTATTGCAATTAATTGTACAATGTGCCTGTATGTCGGAATATGATAAAAACATGATGGATGTTGATATTAAAACGTGTTAGCCATCAATATGATTGAGGCGTAGATATTGATGAGAAAAAAAACAATGACGTATGTACCTATTTGTAGTAAGACATATCTGGTGATCGGTTATCTCGAAATATTATTTTACATAAGAATAAATTATATAATATATGTGTTTATCTTACAAGAACACTGATAAATAATGGGACTTTCAAAAATTTATGAGTGTTTAAAAAAAATATTTTGCTTATATTACAATTGGAAAGAAAGTTGGAATGCGGACATGACCCTACTCACCAGAAATTTTCCGATAGGCCAGACACATAAATTATAGCGAATCTTCATTTCCGTACGTGTGTAAATAATGTATTGAAAAAAATACATATATGAATGAAAACATTTTTTTTCAGCCGTATTGATCGATAATACAGAATACATGTTTGTTATATTTTTTTTTTGCAATTGTGGTCTATTCGAATTTTACCTGGTGCTTCAGCAGAATAAACTTGTTTGATGATATGTTTAGAAAAAAAAAAGTAATTTATGGTTAAGCCCTCGACGCCTGACATTGACAGATCGAACTCGGTCACAAATTCCGACGAGAAGAACGATCACCGACACACGTGAAAATCTAATCCTGGATTTCCTTAACGTATTTTATATTTTTTTTCCTTCAGATTACTGAATATGTTGTTCAAATGACGATTGACGTGAACAGCAGATGTCTTGTGTGATTTTTAATTTTTTTTTTCGCAACGGAAAACTTTTACGATTTTTCAGCTGATGCGAACTGTTATATACGAAAAATTGGTATTTTTATTAAAAATTGAATAATACCCAAGTATATTGATCTAAGAGAAAATTTCTATGTTTGCACAGTCATATAAAAATCATAGAGGTTGGAAAATTTATATTGAAAAACTTGCAAAGTAAATAGACGCGACTTCGGCAAAAGTATATTCGCGGCCATTGAGAAAAGTTTGGCATCATAAATTGCCAAAAAATGGACTATGATTCGCGTTTAACGCTTGAAAAATACTCAAAGTTTTCGCAATTTTACTTTCGTACATATTCTTGCGTATACAGGATCGGAATTTGACCTTTTTCGGGCATAGTTTCCTAGATTAGACAGTCGGATAAGGCAGTCGGTAAACCGCATGGTGTCCAAGGCCTGACGACAAATGGATTAAGTGACTTGACAGTATTAATTACACGGGACCGAATAAATTAATTGCAATTAATTCGAAACTAATAACAACCATAATACTCTCCGACAATTAAAAATATTAAATTTAAAAAAAATATATGCTATGGGTTGACGGTCCATTACCCGACAATATAAAATCTTTAAATGCTAAATTATATCAGACTTCAAGGAATTCAATTCATTCTGAAACTTTTATTTGCGAATAAAATAGAGCTGGATCGTATAATTTAATAAATGCATAAAGTCTAATGCAAAATGCTCTCGCTCTATAATAATAAATTTAATATAGATGGATATGCATATATGAAAAATAATGAATCTTATGCTAAGGCTCTTCATACCTAGATTAATAAAGGTTTTGATTAACGGAAGCGTTATGAACATTTTGAAAGATTTATAATTTTATGTTTATAAATAATGGGATCATGGACAATTTTGAAAAGGGTTGCTAACTTTATTAAAGACAATTCCGAGACATATTGCGAATAAAAAATTAAAACAACAATATTGTATTCCAATGGCACGGGTGCGATGTTTTTTATCGCTCCGTACCGGATATGAACAAAAAAAACATCGCGCATGTGCAAGTGGGAGCGAGAAAAAATATCGTGTTGTGCCAGTAAAGAAATAAAATGCTCGATATGGGGGCGGGCCTCAGTCGGGGCTATTAATAACTATTTTTATTCAAAGAATAATCCATTTTTTTGAAATGGATTGTCGAAAAAATGATCAATTATTGACTATTTTTGGAGTCTATTTCATACATTCGAAATATTTTTATTGATTTTTTTACACCCAGAATGGAAGGATAAAAGGATCTTTAAAGATTGATATAAATAAATGGGTCCTAGAAGAGAGATATTTTTTTAATAATTAAGACGTTGTCACAAAAAGTAGTGCTGTTATTAGATAACAATCCTTCTTATAATGATGAAAGCATAATAAACATAAATGACGGTAAAATGCTAGTAATATTTTTAGCACAACTTTAAATCAAGCCTTTCTTTAACTAAGCCGTGCCAATTGTATATTGGAAATAATGTATAATGGAAATTGGTATATTGGAAACCAAGTTTTTAATTTTTTCTAAAAGCTTTTTAATATAAATAATCACTGTCATGTATTGTCTGCAATTATGAAACAAACAACAAATATTCGCAGCGGTTGCCACGCGAACAATGTTTTTCTCGCTCGCATTAGGTACGATGTGCCGAGTGCGAGTGAAACGAGTTTGCAAGAAGGTCATTTACGCGTCATATTGATTAAATAAAAAATATGAAATAATAACTATTTTTTTCTCAGTTATTGATATCGTCAAAGAATTCATCAATATCTTGACTGAAATTTTTGGGGTATCTGAGCTGCCCCCTTCGGACGACGCGGTTGATTTTGAACCACCTTTACAGATGAGTTAATAAAACAAAATTATATTACTAGTCTTCTTAGAACTTTATTTGACGAAAATAGTATTAAATTATGAAAAAAAATACAAAATTACTTAGAGCCACTCAATCTTAATACAAAATAATGTCAATAACACTTATTGAATTGCAAAGGATAAAGGAAACTAGTGAAATGTCTAGAATATGGGATCTTTTTTTACAAGCCTTAAAATATGTCGTTCAAGATCAGATGAAGGAGTGGTTGGAATATGATTTATATGATTCGGGTTTTCTAATCTCAGTCCACCATGAGAGAAAAAATGGGAAAGTAAGTGAAGATGGATAAGTTATATAAATAAAAAAAGACAGCATTTACACTTTATTTAGAGTATATAAACTAATGAGAAACTAAACATAGGAGTATCATAGCTTATAGGAACGTTCTAACTAAACAAAAATCAAAGATTTTCTCAATAAATCTTATTATTTGTGAGCCTCACCATTTTCCGAATTATTTGAAATATATTCTATGTATAATCTTATAAGGTTTTACTGTGAGAAACCACTTAATATGACGTACGTAGTATGACCTCGAATTTTATGTTCAATGATATATGTAAAAAAAATACTGGACTCTTCAATTCTAGGAAAATCTTGACTATTTTGAAATAGTTGGCAGCCCTAATTATGTGGCAGATCAGTGAGAAATATAATTAAAAAAAATATCTTTTTAGATTTGTCTAACCATGATGAGTGAATGATTGAAATCTATTGTCTGTATATGCAGTGGCGTACGGTGGACTTGATCTTGGGTGTGCTGAATGTGGAAAACAAATACAGTTTTTTTTTAATGTATTTTATTTTTATTTATATGTATAATAATTCTAGTCTTTCTTTAATGAAATTCATTAAAAAAAAACTGTATTTTTTTTCCACATTCAGCACACCCAAAATCAATACCACCGTATGCCACTAGTAATATGCCAAAATATTTTTTTATTTTTTAATATATGGTATTTTCAGACTTTACAGACAATTTCAGACTTTTCTTAAATAAAAAATATCGATCAAAAACAATACCGCTACCGCGCTTTAGCCGATTTTTTTTATACGCGAAGATGAGAAAAAAACACGATAATTTGACGTTTTGCCAACATGGAGAAGATAAGGACAGAATCGCTGAAATAGCAATATGCAATTCAGAAAATTTGCATCTTAGAAGTGCATCGAATATTGGGAAAAGCGCTGTTATCAGAAATCTTCCATAATTTTTAATACTAAAATAATTTAGTTGTATTGAATTTTATAAATATCATCATTATTATTTGTCAGCCACGAGACACTCACTCGCTGAGTGTATGGACCTTACCAGACTCTCGAATGGTAGTCGAGGGCAATATAAATAATAATACATTTATTATTATTCAAATGATAATAACATTTTAATCATTTTTTTGTATGTAAATTAATACATAGACATTGAGAGCTTTACAATGTTTGATAAAAGTTAAATCTTCATTCATTTATCCCCAAAAATCCCTTGAATTTTTTTTCAGAACGACACATACATTTAATAATTCTATTTTCTTGTTACTCAGGATTAAATTTCTGTCGGCTAATCCATTAAAGTACTTATGATTTTTGTGGAATCGATAGCCTCGAGCGTTAAATCTATGAGCATTAAAGCTCGAAAGTTTGGTCGAGGGCTAAGTGCATAAGCGTACGGATTATTAAATAAATTTTACCAGAAAAAAATTGTGGAATCTTGAATATTTTATGTCTACGTTTAAATTCATAGCTCATAGTTTTCACTTGAACGACGTGTTGCAAAAAATAGAGAGTGACACTTTTATCGCACAATATGGCAATCAGGCAAATCTCGCTCTCATATTTCTCTCTACAGTCGAGCATTCTGATTCTTGAGCCTAATGAGAGTGTATTGTGGTAATGAGAAATTACGATGTGCACAAGCTGAACCCTTTCGGTCCTTTTATCTAGTACGATAAGGGTTAAGAAAACGTATTGCTGAGTGTGGGAGAGAGAGAGATTAATTAAACGCCTGAATCATAAACGCCACAAGAACGATTCGGTACTAAACTCGGATACAAAGTTAAGCTCCATTGTCAAAATGTTTAGAAACAGTTGAGGGTCACTCTATTAATCATAGATTTTTTTAAATACGAGAATTATTAGCAGCACCATCATACCGTTTAATATTGTTTTGTCAGATGCACGAATATTCTGTGCAAATTTACAATAGTAGAGCGAATCTGTAATAGCCCATAACGTCGAACTGCTATAATGGAGATCGTGTTTAATTAAAATCATTGTTCAAATATTATTTACGGAAACAAATATATTTATTTTTTCAATATTTCTCCGCATTCTCCACTATCTCTGTGGAGCAAGTCCCGTCTGGTATAACGTATTCCATAAAGCTCATGCTTATTTCCCGCGGGATTGTCACAGGGTTGTGTCTCTTCATGTTCCGGGACCGCGATCACAATTAGAGACACTTTCAGTTAGGTATCTCATAGGTATCTCAAGTGTCACATAAACGTGGCATAAGCGATATACACAGAACGACATTGAAACAGGATCAAGAATATAAAGTGAAAATGAAATGTAACACGGAATCTATCGCGTTGAATATTTATTACACATCAATATTTGGAAGGACGACTATAAAACTATATAAAAACGTTAACATCATTTTTATATTTTATATAATACCAGAGATATGATTAAAAAACGTTTCGGTAATAATTTGCCGCTGCGTTAAACCAATGAGCAGTGCGGATGCAGCGATACGGCCACGCCCCGCTCCCTGCTGATTGGATCAATTGATTTACTGTCATCATTTATGTTTTAACGCGTATTTTAATAACAGTAATTGATATAATAATTCTATAAACGTTTATGTTATACGAAAAATTTATCCAAAATTCAATTTGAATTTAAATATTATTTATTCAGTAGATGTGCGAATAGTTTTAATAAATTGAGATTTAATCGCACTTCGTCTGGATTTAAGCGAAAACAAATTTATTTTATCACCGAGTTATATATTTTGCAAGACGATTCGTCGAAGGGCATGTCTGTGCCCGGCAAAATATCCAGAAATGCGTCACATTTTTCTCATTCTCATTTTCCATTACACTGTTCCGAGTGCGAGGGCAATTTTCTCATTCTACAGTTCGACAACCTCCCCACGCCACGGTATTAAAATTCTGAAGCCATAATGACCATCTGATGGTCAATTACTGGCAAAAAAATGAGATCCATCGCCAAAAAATAACGGAATAAACTAATTCGTTAATAAAACATACGAAATTGGAATTGGCACATTCTGGGCGATATTTTTGATTGCAACAATTTCTGGTCCTTCGCGGAAGGACATCATATCCTGACCACAAATCATATAGCCATCGGCTCCAGCCACACTCGTAAATCACTTTAAATGCTAATATTACAGAACACACAGTATTACTTATTCATGACAGGAGCGTATTTATCCTAAGCACCGATCTGGAAACGGGCCAGGGTCCCCTAACCTTAATTACCTGGGATCAAACGTTTTTGTAAGCCGGAACACATTTGGACCAGTCATACACGTTTTGTGTATGGCAAAAATGGTTTCAATCAACGCGAACGTCAAATTTAAAGCAGGGTTTGGCCCAAACATGTAATTAAAAAAATATGCTTTGGATCAATAATCGATTTAATGAATCAAAGGAGGCTCAGACCTCGTATACTTCAATGGTGATTTAACGTGATTTTTATTTTTTTTTTTGTTATTCATTTAGGGCTCCAAGATGAAAAAAATAATACCATCAAGACGAGGTATGCGGGCGAACGTTCAGTTTTCACATCATTGCGTTTTTCTCCGTCCGGGAAAAACAAGTGTGCTTCTCGTTTTGTCTTAGGGGAAAACTGTTGAAAAATGCGGACGTGTTTTCCCAACAGGGCGATAAGGAAAACCTCATAGTGTGGTCCGCGCTTTATTACACTCTGCTGATTGGCGCTAGTGTGCTAAAAGTTTGGTCGAGCTCTGTCACGGTGTTGTATGCACTTTGCACTTATTTTCGAATGTAAATCTTAGGTACAAAGTTACTTTGACATAGACGAAAATGTTTTCGTAAAATATATTTAGAGCAATAATTCTGGCTTTTTGATTTACATAAAAATGGGATTTATACTAAAATACTAGCTACTTAATTAAATATAAAATATTATAGCACTCTTGATTTAATATAAGATACATATTTAACGAATATATTTGATCATATATCGCAGAAGTAGATTCATGAGGCTTTATTTAATCATATAATGATGATCAAATTAGTATTTCTTAACTTTGGGTCAGATATTCATGAACTCCTTACAAAAGTTTAATTTTTATAAATGGATTGTTTTTATTTATTAGGAAGTGTTTTTACATCATATGCACTTTGCTTACACTAGCAAAAAAAACGTATATTTTTTTTATTTTTTATGTAAACTAATGTTCTAAGTAATAAGATAAATAAATATCGAGTATTTTAGTTACTCTAAGTCAGTATTGATGAATTCTTTATTAATATATTATCATTTTTTTAAAAAAGGATTATTCTAAGAATATAAATATTTATTCATAACATGCTATATAATTTAGTCAATATTTTATATTTCTGAACTAATCAATATGACGCGTAATAGGCAGCGCACTCACCAATGTCTCACCGCAGATTGAGCTCTATCAGAACGTTTCACTAGCGCTCGTCACATCGTAGCATACGTAAGCGAGAAAAAACATAGTGGCAATACATGACAACAGTAGCGAATAATAATGGTTTATTTTTTTTCGAAATTGCAGACATTAGAGAACAATGATTATAAATACAAAAAGTTTTTAAAATGTAAGACTAATATTAAAAGAGTTTTTCAAAAAATTGGGGTCCCTAATAGATCTCATTGCACGGTTAGGTTAATCCATCCGTCACGGATGTAGATTTTTCTATGAATAAAAAAAGTTATTCATGATATGCTTCATAATTTGGCTTGTTTTAACTAATCAATATATGACGCGTAAATGCTCTCGACAATGTCTCGCCGCATCGTGCCGGATGCGAGCGAGGAAAAACATCGCGAGTAGGGTAACAACATTGAATATTATGGATTTTATTTTTTTTCGCAATTGCGGACAATAAAATACAATGAATTTTTTAGACAAATACAAAAAGTTTGTGACATGGAAGATTATAATAACGGAATTATTCAAGAAAAATTAATAACTTGGGGTCTACAATAGACCCCATCGGCTGTGTTTTTTAATAATATAAATAATTTGAATGAAGTCGTACTGCACGAAACGCACATGTAAAATGTGAAAATATAAAAACAACAATTGAGACTTATACCACTTTTATAATTTGGCCATATTATACAAGGTAAAGTATTAATAAAAACAAATTTTAGGAATGATTATACAAATATTACTCTGTAAGATGATTTCCATTCTTTTATTTAATCTTTCTCAACAGTTCAATATACTTTACGACTCTTCTCTTGTATAATTTTTGAAGATTTTATTAAAAAATGAATCCAAGTGCATTTTTACGCAGTGGCGGCTCATTGGCAAAATATTTAGGGGTGCTGCGGAATATCCAAGACCCCTCCCCCCGCACTCTGCTACCCGCCCGCATCCGTCCAATACCCGACGCTGGTAGCGCTCTTGCACTACAACGTGCTGAGTAACACTGTCCGCGTAGGCACCATCCTTATTAATAAATATAAATTATATTTATATTTTCGGATATATAATCAATAGTCACATATATATTAATGTATAAAATATGATCCGCGGTGTATATGAACAAGCCGTTTTTACGTCTTTTACTAAAGTAAAAAACTCATTTGAGTGATTGCTATAAGGATTTAAATTTATGATAATCTGATGGCGCAATATCAAGAGAATAAGGTGGATGCTGTTGAACTTTTAAGTCCAACCTGATTTTTCCTCTGTATTTCTTACTGTGTGCAGCCATACGATGTAATATTACAGTCTCTGATTATATTTTTTATCCATATACTTTAAAATGTCCAACTAAAAACAAAAAGTATTTTTTTTAATGTCCATAATGTTTGAGGGATGGAAACTGTTATTTCATTTAAGGAAAATTATAGTTTTTTCTCTTTGGATTGTTGTACAGCACCCATTTTTCATCACCAGTAACAATCCTTCCCAGAAACGGATCGATCTCATCCTAGACAAGAGCGATGAACAGATGGTTATCCTTTGTTCCAGCGCTGTGAGCGAAAGTTTATGCCTTATATAAATTACTTGTATATTTTTTTGGCCGATCCTTTTCAGATGGTTTTGTACCGTTGACCACGGACAGACGAGATCTTGTGACAAGTCCTTTATGGATGTGCAAGGGTCGGATTTCATCAATGATTTTAAATAGGAATCATTCACTTTTAAAAATCTTTCTGATTTTATTCAATCGCTTAATTCATCATCACCATTTTTTTTAACCATCCATGTCTTTTTCGAAGTCTCCATAAATTTAGCAGATAGTCTAGGTAGCTTATTTTGGCTTCAATTCATTATTAAATATGAATAGCATGAAAAAATATTTTAAAAATATTTAATTATGATTTTTTTTATAAAAAAATGAATTAATATATGAAATTGACGTAGTTGGAAAATTGTGGAAAAAAAATTCAATAAAATTTTATGAAATTTGCAATCTATGTGACAGAATCCTTCATGAAAAATGTAGAGCCTGTCTCTGAATAAATTATATTTTGATATAAAACAAATTTGCTCATGAAATTAAATTTTGGCATCGTCATGGATTACGGAGCAAAGTTGATATGGGGACCATATTTACTTATCAATCTATCAAATAAATAATAAAATGTCAGTATTCAGGAAACATTCAATTACATCCGACTAATACCCGCAAACTGACAAGATTGACATGTATGCTACATATATATGAGGCAATAAAAAATTCATATGTAAATAATAATTTTGTATGGGATATTTTCTAACAACCGGTTCTGCTAGAAATAATTTAAGAACACCTTCAATAATATATTTATAGCAAATACAATTATCAAATATTTATTCAGTGATTTAAAAAATCAAACGAACTAAAATCCATTGAAAGTTATCGCATTAAAATGAAAAAAAAATGTTTGAGCCCTTGCAAAGTTATCTCCATTATTAAAGTTGAGATATATCTCAACCGTTGAAAAGTTGGTTTGAAACACTCTCTGCGGGTAATAAATCTGTTATCTTTAATCTATGGCAGAATTTAAATTATCAAGTTCTCATAAACTGCGGCCTCCCAAGTATTACATTACTATCGTTCTGCCGAAAAAAATATCATAAATTCATTTTTTTAATAAAACACAACGCTGTATTTTATAAAATAAAATAAAAACTTAATATTGTCAATGCGTCCGATTGATAAAGGTCGGGTTTACTTCCTCAAGTGTTCGAATAAAATCCTGAAATTTATAAGCGACCTGTGTATTCTTTCTGTCAAATAAAAGTTTTTCACTCCGCCGGGAGTTAACACAATTTTATCGAAAAGTGTATAAATCTTTCGTCTGAAAATTTATTGCCTGAAATATGTGTTAATTTAATTAATAAAATGTTTTATACATCGAAGCACCCTCCTCATTAATTCATGCTTATGTTCTAGCCATCAAATAGAAAATCTAGACGTGCGTGTAATCAAGATAATTGAACATAGAATAATATAATCTGAGCATGATATCGTATTACTATGTTAGTAGTAGAACTAATGAAAATTAATCTGAACGTTGTGGTTAGATTTTTAGACTAGTAGACTATAATATAATATACACGCGTATATAATTTCCTTTGCTATTTAATATTATATCCATTCAGAAATGTTGTAGAAAAACTTTTAATGAGTTGCATTGGATAAGTATTATGCAAATAAAACTTAATTGAACAAGTTGATATTATATCATATTTTAATATATAAATAATACGTATTTTTATAAGAAATTGATTTAAAAAAATGTTCATGATACGTTAATGATGTAAAATACTTAAGTAATAAACAATTAAATCGTCAAAGGCTCAAGAAAATTAATTGATTGATATTTTTTTTTAAATTACTTAAAACATAACTCTTCAGTAAATTAATTATGTAAATACTTATTTTTATATGAGAGTTATCATTTAAAAAAACATATTTTAGATTTTTCTGCATCAAAAATAATAATGAATTAAATTATTCTGTGCTCAATGATAGCTGATAACTAAAAATAAACTTTGTAACACATAAAAAATCTATTGTTTTTTGGACTGAAGTAAACCCCCCTATAACGTACACTTCTATAACGTTCCCTCCTATAACGTTTGTGGCGGTTTTTTTCCTATAACGTAATTTTTTTAAAACGCTAATTAGAATGTTTATAATTATATAAAATTAACTAATAAAATATCGCGTTGATCTTCCCTGTCCGCAAGTTGCGGAAAGATTACGTCAGCTAAAATACGAGAGGATATCGCTCTTTGCGCGAGTCAAGTCATTTGCGCTGGGTAACATATAAAAATGCAAAAAAAAGAAAAATTAAAATGTTTAATTTACAGATTTCCTTCAAATCAAAAAATAAAATCAAAAAACCTTAAGCCTCTATATCTTGACGTTATGGGGGGTTTACTGTATTAAATAACGTTAACTTTTTTGACTCCTTGGTCTAAATGTATGGGCCCAAAAGATTTATTTTATTTTATTTTAAAAAAATAATGTTTTTAATGAATCGCATATTAGATCAAACCCTATAGATGCCACTTATTCATCTTTTTAACAAATATCTCCTTTAATAAATTGTAAAAAAATATATAATGAGAGTAACTCATAGATTCGATTAAAATGGACATGTTGGAAGCTGTTAAATTTTTTTATCTATTATATTTTTAAATCTCTTGTAAATTCTAGTTAAATATTAATTCTGTTTTTGATAACGATTTCGTTAATTTTGAAACATAGATAAATCCTATTGTTTTTCCGTTCAAAATTAATCTTAATTTAGTATGAAAGATCAGATATTATATTATTCGAATAATAACAAAATACTAAGAGACTTTATCTCTTAGCTATAGATACAACACATATTAAATTATGAGTCTAGTTATTTATATACTATTTATACATCTGAATTTTATTACCAAAATTAGTAAACACTTATTCCTGAATTTAATTTAAATACCTTAACCTATTATTCTTTTAAAACAATATTTTTTTTAGAAATGTTAATAATAATTTTAACGATTTATTTATTTATTTTGCCGATTAGCAAGATTTGATAGAATAATAATAGATTATAAAGATTTATTTAAAATAGGTATTAATATTTTTAGAGAATTATTTAAATTACTAAAAATTTAATATAAGTCAACATTAAAACAATGTCCCTCGGAGTTTTCAGTTATTTTATTTAAGGCTCTTAGTTTGCATTGATATTAGAAGACTTAAATGAATATTAAAAAATTATCACTATGTTTGTTTTAAGCAAATAATGTTTCATTTGATTAATTAAAATAAGATAATCTATATATATAATAATAAATTTACTGAAAAATCGGATGAACCATATAAAGAATTTATTTCTTCATAACCTCATAAAAACCGATTAACATTGCTTCTTGGTGGAAACTTGGCTAGTGATCTTAAACGAAAGCTAATATTAGTTTATCAAGCAGAACATCCTAGAGCATTAAAAGGAAAAGATAAAGAATTGCTTCCAGGTATTTGAAAATTAAAATAAAAAGCCTGGATTACTGACAAACATTAAATATTTGCACATATTTTCAGAAACCAATTTTGTGCAAAAGCCGAGGGTCTGTACATATATAATTTTTAAAATAAACATATATTTTATTTATTAATATATTACGTCATAATATTTAATATAAATATATGTTTATATTAAATATTATGACGTAATATATTAATAAATAAAATATAAAACATTCCCGGTACATTATGTGTTTGACCATTGAAACATTAGTGGAGAAATTATTCTCTAATTTTTTATATAAATAATTTTCTGCATTAGCGACCTTACGCAAAATCGTGCAATTTTGCGTTAATGTCGAATTTAAAAAAATCGCTAATGCCTAAATCGCTCTTTAGACGCTCGACTGCGCGGCAGTAATTAGTCGAAAGAGTTGAAGAGTTGAAATGTGAAAAAAAAAATGGCAAACTTTTCCACTTAGGTTTTTCCGGCGTCGTTTTTCGCCTGGCGAGTAAACAGGGCGAGCGGCGAGTTTCGCGCTCTCCCACCGTCGGCGTCTCCCGACGCTATCCCGGCTTTTCCCAAACAGTGGACGGAGGCTCGCCGAGGAGCGAGGACGTGGCGTCGGGTAGTCAAGGCGTCGGGACGCCTATCGCGCGTTATCGCACGACGATAACTTTTCGCGCGGCGATAAACAAAGTTCTTCGCGCGTGACTTTGAAAACTCGAATATTGTTCCAATTTTATCTTTTGATTAATAATAATTACTAATTAATATGGTGTAAGATAAATATAATTAAAGTGGTTTTTAATAAATGGTAGTGCTTTTATGGCCGTAGTGATATATGCGTCTACTTATTTTCACAACTTTATGCGGATATAAAAAGGTTAGAATTTTTATTAAAATTACGTAGATTTATGTTTTAATAAAATATGTAAATTGTCCACAAATCATATCAACATTTACTCCATTTCGAAAAAGGATGATAGAGTAATGTAAAATTTATTAATTCATGACTAGGGAAAAAAATGTAATCAAATAATGAAATTTAAAGTAGCCGACTATGAAAAAGATTTATTATCGTCTTAAGTATCCAGTAATTCATAAAATTAAAAAAATTAACATTTAAATTACGTCATAAAAAATAGTGTTAAGAATAGCATGAAAATATTAAATACTTTTTTGCATTAAACTCATTTATACTATATAACTAATGTTTGATATACGAACATGTTTTGGAAATAATTTGCATATTTATCTATTTTCTTGATTAATTGTCAATAAAAATAATTGTCATAATAAATTCATAATCTTTGTTAGAAATTGCTAAAAACATTATATTATTTATATAAATGTACAGTAATTATAATTAACAGTATATAGCCATTTCTTAAATAACAATATTTACAATAGATATGAAAGAATGTGTATCTGAAAATATGGCTCGTTTCCAACTAGGCAATTGTCGGCGTAAATGACCGAATTTTTCGCTAGATTTGTTCTTACAGCATTCGACCCCTAATGATATAAGTTTTTTTATATATATATTATTATTTTTTCTATAGAAATATCAAGTGATTTCCGGAAAATTGGTCAAATGGACGAGGACACGCTAATGCCGTCCGATTCCTTACCCTTCTCAAGAAATAACTAGACACCTCGTGAAGGCAATGACATGTGAAAAGTTAGAGTTGAGAAGTAGTCTGATCAGTACACTCGGAAAATGGAGAAGAAAAAAAATTGAGAGCCTCTTGTGTCGGAGATGAAGAGGAAAAACTTATAGTTGCCAAACTCGGCGTGACCGATGGACCATTTTAAATTAAACCCGAAAAAACGTATATCCTCATATAACAAACGCTTGAGTATAAAAATATATTTTATTTAATAAAGTTTTAATTAAAACTAACACAAACTCACTGTTTGAAAATCGAGCGCGTACTGAACGTTATTAGAATTGTGTAAAATTGTTTTACCATTATCGTTTTTTGTTACGAAATTCAATGAAATTTGTCAGTTTTAGAAAGTGAGTTTTGACTACTGGCCTCGATTTTCATATAGAGAACGATGTGCGAACGAGATGACCCCCATTCATTTTATATATAATTAAATGAAAAATACATTTAGCACTAATTGGCAATTATTTCAGTGAATATATTCAGTAGAATTTATTTTTTCGTATATTATTACAAAGACCCTTCATATAAATCAGCGCCTAGGTATTGAGTTACAAGGATGAAAATAATTGTATCCAATGTCACGATTCGCAAATAAATTATTTAATATATTTTCCATGGTAAAAAAAGTTTTTAACAAGATTTCACAAAACCCGACATCAGTCTATAACATCTGTTCTTGTCTCTTGACATGTTCGGCGAAATTTCGCTAAACAAAAAATAAAGTTGAGAATGCCTAAAGCGACTCGATTCTTTTTCGCAAGATATTTATTGACAAATTTCACAACTTATATTATTTTTTTGCATTTTTAATTTTTTTTCAGTATTATTAATGATTGAAAATGCCATTTTCATTAATCACGCGATGAAAAATTATATTTTTCAATAATATTAATTACATTCATTGTCAATTTTTAAATATTGTGACAAATTGTGAACACTTGGGGGATATGATGGAAAATATCATCAATCATCGATCTCGTTCGAATATATATATTTTTTTTATACTGATGGATGAGGCGCAGGTAAAAGATTTAATCTACAAAATGAAAGCCTGTCCAATTTTTGCGTTCAACTCTGAAAAAAAGCAATTTTACACTGAAAATTATATGGCATCATTTTTTACTATATAATATTAAATAATGTGTATTACATAATTTTATACATTTGTAATACGTTATGTAAATTTAATTTTTTGCCTAACAAAATCATAAATAAATATGATTTGATTAATGGTTTTGTATTTACATAGTCCATTAAGAATAAAGATGTCTAGAAAAAAAATACTAACCGCCGTGGACAGAATGTATTATATATTATATATATATATATATTTTCGGCAAAGATGAATTATGTGTTTGACATTTTCAGAAAGCTCCATCACAAAACTGAAGTAATGTAAACAATAAAATCAATTATTATTACATGTAACCCTCAGTACATTCATACATTAAACTGCTGGATATTTTACGATTCCTCGCAAAATAATATTTATTACAGCGCGTCAGTCCATCAATCCATCTTAGTGTCTAAAAGTATTTCGCGAAAAATATTTTATGTTCGTTTGATACACTTTTCCTTGTGTATTATGGATGAAAATTGATTATTTAAAAACATTTGCGATTGTGCGAAAATCGAAATTCACTGTATTAAGAAACACAAACATTTCCGGAAAATTCCGAAATGATATTATTATTAAATCAACCTGGAGCGAAGATGGCTTCAAAATAAGATGCTAACGAGCCGTTGTCCTTCCCAGGCCAGATGGATGGCCGTATTATTTTTTTTTTCAGCTGAAATTCTTGTTTACTTATTCCGATACAGGTTTGGTCTAGCGGAGCAATAAAAGAACAAAGAGTGCCGAACAAATGGCTTTCTCTTTGTAGTGATTCATTACCGAGCAGCATCAAATTTCACGGGGACGTTTTTGATTTATTTATTTTTTGAATGTCAATATGAACAATGGTATAATGGTGGCAGAGGAATTAAAACGATTTCTTATTATATATATATATATATATTTATACGATTTAATTTTTTTTTTGTGTTTTTGGCCTGCCGTTTCGTTTGTAATTAAGCTCCTCCGTATGAAAGTTGCTAATCCCTGGGTTTCTTCCGTGAAATAAATCTGGCCACTTTTATGTTGTTCCATGCGAACCATTTCTGGATAATATTTCTGCCCTTTATTCGAGGTTTAACCCCTTATATGCCATGCGAAATTAGAAGGTTTCAACAATATGTGAAATTGAAGAAATAAAAATATTTCACTACGCCATCTAAAACGAAAGGGGTTAAAAGCTTAAGCATTCAAGTTTTAATTGAAAACTAAAATAGATAAAGATAATAATAATAACCATAATGATAGCTATACAGTGAAAACCCGTTCTTATGTGCCCGGTATTTACGTTTTCCCGCTATTTGCGTTTCATTTTTATAGTCGCATTTTATTTTAATACGTTATTTTAGTACCGGCTTTTACATTTTTTTATTTCCCGCAATTTACGTTTGAAACAATAAAAATTCAAATCAACATATAGACACATACGATAACTTTAAAATGGTTTGAAAAACAACTTTTAACCATTTAGACGCCACGGCGTGCAGGCACGCAAAACCGGCTAGCCGCCACGGCAAACGCTACTACGAATTTATTTATGAATTAACATAATATTTTTAAATGAAAATTAATGCAAAGACATCTCCTAAAGGCAATGTGATTGGTAGAATAACGATATGTTTAGCCGTTTCATTTTATTTGAAGTTTATACGGCGTTCGGTAAAAATCCATATAATTGGCTTGACGATTAAATGGTTAAGCTTAGTTGCTTTGATGGGAGATAGGAAAAAGAAATATATTTCTAGATAGATGCCCTGCTCATCCAACAAATTTAACATCTAGGAATATAAACTTTGTCTTTTTTCCTACAAACTGTACTAGTGAATCGACAGACTTGGGAATAATCTGTGCTTTTAAACATTACTACCGCAAAAATCTGGTACAAACATTATTATTAAAATTAAAACAACGAGAAGATCCTAAAAAAATTAAGGTATATATTTTAGATGCAATGCTATACGCTGTTAAGGCATAATGTGAAATTGATTAAATAATCAAAAAATGGTTATCGATGATATAGTCAATAGTTACATCTACGTATAATTTATCCGACAAAGAATTATCTGTTGAAGAAACGATAAACTTAATCCGTCAAATTCCAACAAAAAAAGATGCTATATTAAGGGCATTAAAAGATACTTTACTAGCATTGAAAAGGTACAACACTAAACTTTCTTATTGATTTATAAGATCGAAAGAGCTGTAAAACATCCCAAAACGTAAAAACAAGGTTTCATTGTATATATATTTATTAAATTAACTTTTTTTTAAGCTATGAACTTATGTATTGTACTCTTATGAGGTCAATACGTTCATTGCTGAAATTTTTATTTTCATAAATCTGTCATCATTTGACTAAGTTGTGCTAAGAAAATATTTTTCGATTGTAAAAAATGACGATTTCTAAATTTAATTTGACATCCGATTGAATGCCGCATAATATACTTGAAATAAACTTTTTCCCGCAATAAAAACGTAACAATTTCGCGCTGATTTTCTATCCCCGGGCCAAATTTTAGTTTAGTGACCTGATTTGATAGCGAAAATTTTTTTCATCGCCATCTGAAAAGAAAATTGATTTCCTATGGTGGAAATTTTACCTAAAACTCACATCCGCGGAACGAATTCATCTGCCACGTGTCTGATAAGACCGAGCGAAGGAGATGACCCGAATTTTTTCGGGGATAAGCAGATACTTATAACAAATGGCCACTTCAGTTCAAATAAAATAACAGCTGTTTTCAATCGGTGTACGCAATTTGTCAGTGGGGCATTATTCGGGAAAATTTATACCGGCCATACGTGCGGAATGGAGAAACATTTTTATACTACAATGACATATGTCCATGACAGTTGGTTATGAAACCAAATGCCAGACTGTTACCGAGCGGTGGGACGGGAAGAAAGGGGACTTTATCGATATGAAAGCCTGTCACAAGTCTCGTGTGAGACAAAGACCCGAAAAAAATATGTCTGCAGCTACTCTTTTCGGGATTTAATAAAGTCATTTTTGTCCTAACAGCCTCCGGTTGAATTAAGGTGAAAAGTACGCAGGGCGGTACGTTAAATCCAACAATTTATGAGGGGCGTGCGAATAGTCAGACATGACAGCATAATGTAAGACGTGTGATGGCACACATCTGAAAATAGAGTGGCAGCTCGACTCAGGTGTGCTCACAGAGTTGAAATACATTCTGTTTTAGCCATCAGTAAATGAGATTGAAAACAAAAATGCTTCTATTGTGTCTGAAACACGATTTACACGGGTTTACGATAGCATGGCTTAAAGAAATACATAAAATCGTTTATTTTCATAAATAAAAGCGTACAGTAAGAAGTTAACCAATCTAATTTGTTAATAATATATATTTTTTATAATGTGTAATAAACATCACAGCTGTGAGATGAATAATTTTGTAATATTCTAATAGAAAAAATGCAATCACTATATAATTGGAATAAATAACGAAAAGACATGTCAATTTCTTTACAATAAAAAAATATTTGAAACAATACTGTACGATGATAAACTGTAAAAAAATATTATTTATACGCCACAGTTATAGAAACTTCTACATATATTTCTGGTAAATTTCCTTTAAAGAAAATGTAATTTTTGACTGAGTTTATCAAAACAAATATGTTCGTATTAGAAAATTAAATAAATAACAAATGGCTTGAAGGTAATATGCTTATTATTTCTATAATATAAGTTAACCGCGACTGAGCTAAGATAGTATTTAGATAGGTGTCGAAAATGTCGAGTTCAGGGAATTATATAACACTGGTCAGGGGAGGAAGTATGTAAGTGGAAGAGATCCATTACCTTCGCATGTTTTATGAAAATATTTACGTTGGTGGTTTGGCGCGTTGGAATAGATTAATTTATTGCCATCTATTATTCTTTGAATAAATAAATATAAAACAAATTTCAATACAACTGAAATAATATTAAATATAAACCAGTGTCGTGGTTTGACACTGGGGGGAATATTAGTGTGAGAGACTCATTATCCTTGCACGTTAAGAATCTTTATCAAATATTTATATGGGTGAATTCATCGTAGTCATATAAATAAATCAGATCTAATCCAGCTGAATAATTTTGCTTAGAGTAACTTTTAATGCATTTGATTTCGCACTTGTGTTGAAAAATTCTATTAATTTTATCAACATTTTTGCTTCTAAACTAAAAAAGAAGCAAAGAAAACTTTTTTATGGCTCGGGAATGTTCGAATCATAAAAGAATAAACTTGTCCGAGAGAGAGTTTTACTTTTTACTCTTTTTAAATTAATGTGAAGGACAATCCTTTATAATAATCTTTAAAAAAGAGTTGTATGTATGACGAAATACAAATAAAAAATATATCCACTGCGGATGATTATTAGTGTGGATCTCAAACTCTTTGCGTTATTAATATCCTGAAATCCCGCTGAAGATTTTAAAGCATATATATTTATATCAATTTTTAAAATTATTACTGATTTTTAGTTATTTTTAAGCTCCCTATCAACCTTTTCAATTATTTCAACCTTCGCTGAAGCTTTCCAATGTTTAAGATGTTCCATGTAAATTTCGAAAAAGCTCTAGAAAATGCCTTTCTTCGAATTTAGCCTATGACTTTTTTTTAATCTAAATAAAAATTATGCAATGAAATTTTTTTTTCCGTCTTATCTAATAATATAAACATGAAACCGATAATTTAAGTTTCTTACTCCTAGAAATCTTATTTTGCGGTGCACATATCCTAAATCCGGAAAGGAATAGATTTTACAAGTTTGCGCGTTATATCAAAGTTTGGTATAACTTTTTTTTAATATACTTTTCAAATGTTTTTTGTTCACGAATATTGAAAGCTTTTATCATCGAATGTTAAAAATCAATATTGATTTTTGTTTAATTATTAAATATGATCTGACAATATTTTTTAATTAAGCTTAGTATAATTTTTACTTGGGAATTTAAATACCAAGCTTCTGAGAAATGACTTACGGTATGAAAATAAAATACAATTGAACTAAGCTTTTAATATTTTCTAACTTTATATAGTACAATAAGTTATATTATTATCCCTGATAAAATTAAGTTGTGATAGCTACTCTTTTACAAGTTCATACTGTAAATAATAATATAGTTTATACAAAGTATTAGGCTTAAAATATATTTTTTATTAAAAAAGCATCTGTTATACATCAAAATATATTTAAAATTTATTATTAAATAAAAAAAATAAGCATAATATGATAAAAAAAATATTAAAATTAGTGATAGTTATGGGGTAGAATTATTCGAACATCATTATATTATTAGTTATATAGAGATTTTCGTCGTTTATGCTTGTTAGATCACTAATAATGATTTCAGTCACATAGTAATTACATGCCGCAAAGTTTTGCGACCCCTAATGTATATTAATACCTTTACGCATTACCATTTTACCATTTAATAGCCAGGTGAGCTCAACACAGGATTCGAATAATCAAGTATTATTTAAATATTACTTTGAACCACCTTTTAATGATTTTGTAATATATGATTTTAAATCAAGAAAGTTTTGAAAAATTGAGAAAAATGCTTTATTTTTGTGAAAACACTGTCCGGATTATTTCATCACTGAAAATTTACACAGATAAATAATTTCGCCTGCTTTAGGTAGATGGATGTGTTGTCAGACGGTGACATTGAATAAATATTTTTTTTATCTTAAGAAATAGCTACTTGATTAAAAAATATAATCTAACTTATATAATTTATATATTCGTCTATTTTATGAAATATTTTAAAAATAGTTCATGAATTGAACATAGAGATTTGTTTTTTTTTATTTTAAGGAGCATTCTGTTGATAGTGATTTTTTTATACTTTTAAATATATAATAAAACTGTTAAAATGAAATGAATAATTTATGTATATGAATAATTCATCGATTTTGAATTTATGCGGCCCAATTTTTAAAACACTGTGTATTACAAAAAATATATATTTTGGTCTGATGCGAATATAATACAAGTCTGATACTTTCGGGTGCTTTCAAGTATTATGTATTCAAGCATTTTTTCTTCTTCCTCTTCACTCCCTCCGTGATAAGTTAGCGCCTCTTTTTTCCTTTGATATCTAATATCCTCACAACGTGACTATATTAAGGGAAGAACATGCGAAAATTTGACACTGATATATAGCAAAACTTTATAGCTGTTCACGGGTCCGAGGAACGAACTTTGAGCGTAATAATAATATAATATAAATGAATCTACTTTCTGGCGTCGCGACGCTTTTTGCGACCGAATCTGTACGCGGAATCTCGTGTCGGATAATATTGTATTTGTCGGAAAAATATATTTTTTTGCGCAGGATTATGTGCCCGGGCACGACTGACAACTTGTCACGGGGCTGAAAAAGAAAAATTCGTTAAAAAAAATTCGATACATCCGATCGGATTGACGCCCCGGTTAACGTTGACGATACAATTCGAGCGGGATGAAAAATATTCTTTTTATAAAAAAAAGTTCGGTTTTAACACGGTCCTAGTAGCTTTTTGAAAATATGGACACATTTCAGCTTTATTTTTATTTTTAATTTCTAGCAATTGAAATTGCATGATCAAAAATATTCGTTATAAAAAATATAATATTTATTAATATACGTAGAATAAATAATACAATTTATTTAATTATTATAAATAGCCCCTTGAATACCAAGAAGGTTGAAATATTGGTTTACCATTTAATTCGATACAAACAACCATTTTTAACGATTTATTTATATACATATGTATTTATAAGCATATTATAAAGAAAATCAACAATAATTTATGTACAAATATAAAAAAAATCATTTTATGTGTTAAAAACGTAATTAAAAGATAATTGTAAGCAAAATAGTTAAGAACTCTTTTCCCAGTCGTGCCGATTAAGTATATCAAGTATCCCAGATTTAAGATTTTTCTCGAATTATTCTTTTAATATAAATCCTACATATCACAAACTTTTGTATTTGTCTAAAAATGTCTAAAGAATAAATATTAAAAATCATTGACATTATCTGAAATTGTGAAAATAAAAAATAATAATATTCGCCGCTGTTGCCAACGCGGGATGTTATTTCTCGCTCGCATCCGGTATGATGTGCTAAGTGCGAGTAAAACGTACGAGTGACACGTGCTGCAACAGCTCAGTCTACGGGGAGACTTCGCCGAGAGCGTTGTCATTTATGCTTCATAGTGTTTAGTTAAAAATATCGACCAAATAATGAAGCATGTCAATAATAACTATTTTATTCTTTTGAAGAATTCATTAATATCTTGATTTTAAATTCTTGGGGTATCTGAGATACCCCCTTCAGACGAAGAGGTTATTTACGACTCACTGTGATGGATGGATTAAGAAAATCACGCCATTCGGTTTGGTAAATATTTTTAGTTTTTTTTACAAAAGCACTATCGATTCTATAAATCGATTAAAAGGTTAATACTTTTTTTAAATGCTAGTAATATTACATTTACGATCCTAAAAATATCATCATATGACCTTGGGATTTAACTGTACAGTCAAACATTTTTTGTGCGGCTTTTGGTGTATATAAAAAAAACGCATAAACGATTATTTTGACTTAAATTTACCTGCATGTTTAAATAAATTTTATTTTCATTTTTCATAAGTATTGTGTCAGCAAATACTATCACACTATATCAGCGATGGCGAACCTTTTGGAGAAAATATATTATTTGAATACTGGCTCTTGGGTCAAGTCAGAGGCGTTACATGGTTAGATGAAAGAGGGTTGTAAGGTTTTTTTTTCCAAATCTTTGGTGAAGATGTCAAGATTTGATATAAATATTTTAATATATTCAATCACCATTGATATATTTGATACATTTCCGTGAAGTGCTATATTAAATTAATTAAGATGCTGAATAATGTCACGTAAGAAAATTGAATCAATTAACTAATTAAGTAAAAAGTGCTTTATATCCGCTAATTTATTGACAAATCGACTAAACACTTAAGGAAAAATAATTTTATATAAAAAGGGTTTGTGGGTCAGTGTCTGCCCGGAGGTCATAGGTTCACCATCACTGCTCTAAATAATCACATTATTTAATTACCTTTCTTTAAAGTGTTTACATAACCCAGGACCGCTAAGAAAAAAATCGTACGAATGTAAATTTATTATTTTTTCTATATAGATATATTTTATTATGCGACTCCAATCCCACCGCATAAAAACAGGTTTTGACTATGTATCAAATTTAAATAAAAACATAAAAAATACTCAATAATTTATTAGACTTGAGACATTTACGAAAAATATTTTACTTATTTAAATAATTCGTAATAATAATTATGGAGTCATTTTTAAAATATTACTCAAAAAACTGTCACTTCTAGTTAATCATCCTAGATAGACATATATTAATATTTTTTGACTTAAATAAAATATATTCCAAATCTAACGATAATAGAAGTACAGTTAAACCTCCACTAACACTAAAATCGGGACCGTGTTATTTGGAGTCGTGTAATTGGGGGAGTAAATAGTGCGTATAGCCTGTTACGTGTTGAATACACATACGCTAGCCAACTTTTGACTTTATGTGAATGCGACCGCGCAATTGGGGGTTTTGCGGCGAGTATTTCAACTCAGCGCGTATTTCGGAGTAGTGTAATTGGGGGTTCAACTGTAGATTTTTCTGTCCGAACAACATTGGCAAAGTTACATGCTAAATCACAGGTTTCACATGAAAAAACGATCCAGTGTAGCCACGAAAAATATTTGAATAAAGCTTTGAAAATTGAAATCAAAGGAAAGCCAACGATGACTCTCAGCTAATTATTTAATAAGATCGGCGTAATCTGGTCTACTACTCAAAAATGTATAAAAAAGGATAGAAAATAGTTTAAGAAAAGGTGTTGATTGTATAACTTCTGGAAACTCATAATATCTTAAGTTAAAAAATACTTTTCATATTTATTATTTTATGATTCATTAGTAAACATTATATTATATTTTTTTAATATTAGCTAGTAACGATTATTTCAAATCTATGTATTTTTAAAATAAGCATTGTTATGCAAAGCAATCATAAGATACACATCTGAATACTGAATGGAATGAACACTCTATTCTTCTGAAAAATTCATTGCAACATTTTCCTGAAATCGGATTAAAAAACATTCCAAAGTCAGTCGTCGTCTCTATTTAAACAGAGTTAACAATGAATTTTTCCCGGAGCATTTTCCTGAAGACTGAAACTGCTTCTCTGAAATAGTGCACTGGCACAAGATATCCGTTTTACGTCTGTGCTCTCTACTTTCAGCTGAGAGCAGTATAGCAGCTTTGTGCTTATAAATTATGTTTGCCATACACTGCACGCTCTAATGGCCTCTCGTTTATAGTTCCCGATCCCGAGACGGGAGTTATGGGACGGAGCTTCAAATTAATCAGATCCTGCGATTAAACGGGACACATGTCCCTAATTTCATTCCGTACACGGTGCCAGTGTGATAACGCAATCGTAAACGGTTTTGTAGTTGTAGTAAAGAACGCTGATTCCGTTTTCGTTTTACGGCCCGGTGATTTAATTAATATATTTTATGTATCATATATGAATGAAAATCTTAGTATTTAAATTTTATTTTAATTAATTCCGTTAAAATTGGTTTCGCATTCTGCTGAAACGTGCAAAAATTTAATTATTTCGCGGTGTCATCGGTATTAAAATAATTAAAACACGTGTATATGTATTGAAAATGTTTAATATTTTAAATATAACTAGATTTCTTTAACTTTGTGGGGAACAATGGAATAGAATGCCAAAGTCATAACTGAATTGTTAGTACACATTGTGTGTACATACGTTAGAATGTTGGGGCAGGTTTCATTTAGTTTCTTGGCACGGAGCCATTCATGTGACAATACTGAAGATATAACTTTACAATACAAATCATTACATTTTGTCACATTCTATTTTTATTTCAATAAAATGATAATTTTTCGTTTTAATAATATTTTTAACTATATTTATACTCCACAAAAACATATATAAGAGTCCTTAGACATGTTTCTTGGCCTTCCAAGACATATGTATAATTATAACATTGTATTGATTACTATGTTTCAGACCCCAATGAGTATCTTTTAAGAATAAAGTTGTAAAATGCTTACTAATTACATAGCAATCATTTATTACAATTATAAATAAATAATATTAATTTTAACCCAGCTGAAATAATAATAATATAATTAACGAGTGTCGTAGTTTGACACTGGGGGGAATATTAGTATGAGAGACTCATTCCCCTAGCATCTATAGAATCTTTATTGAATATATATAAAAGTGAAGAGTGCTTCGGAATGTTTCTGTTATACGTTTGTATTTATTACTATCTAATTGTAATCAAATTATCTAATAATTTCTTAATTTTTTTTATTTAATGTTAAGGTATATTGGATTTTACTTATCTAAAAAAGTTTGTGTCCTATATTATCTGCAATTGCAAATAGAAAATAAAAATAACAATATTTGCTGCTGTTGCCACGCGTCCCTTGTTTTTTCTCGCTCGCATCCGGTAAGATGTGCCAAGTGTAAGTGAATTGTGCTGCGAGAGCTCAGTCTGCGGCGAGACATTAAACATAAATCAAACATATCGTCGAAATTATGAAGCATATAATGAATAACAATTTTTATTCTTAGAATAATCTATTTTTAAAGATACTTAGATATTTGAAGTACCCCATTTAGACGATGAGCCACCGTGACGGATCGGCTAACCTAACCGAGGTCATTTGGGGTTTCCGATTTTTTGTTAGAATAATCCTTTTTTAAAAAAAAGACAAGATATTGGTCAAGAAATTATCAATATCATGTCTTGAAATGCTTGGGGTCTTTGTGATACCCCCTTCGGACAACTCGGTTGTTTTCGAGCCGCTGTGACGGATTAGTTATAATAATTATAATTGATTAATCTGACTTAATTACCCCTGCCAATATGTTATACTAATACAAACGTAAACCTTAAAATATCTCATTATGTTAAAAGTAGGTATATTTACCATTTTTTTCTTACTCGTAGAGTAATAAATTCACATATTTTTAAAGACTTACAGAATGGGATAAATGATCCAATTAAATATATAATAAATATATATTAATATAAAGGATTAATTTGTTCCAACTCTTTCAAATATATATATTTAATTCTTGACACTTTTTTACTTACTTCTTACGAATTAGTTTATTGTATAATTAGATATTCATTTACTTTATAGTGAGTATATGATAAATAAATTATTTATTACAGATGAACACTATTTTAAAAATCATATCATTCAACAAAGGGCAGTTTCTCATAAAACTTATCTTATATTACATAAAACTTTATAGATTTAAAGAAATTATAAATTTAAAGCAAAAAAATAGTAATGTAATAATATTAATTGACGATATTAATTGTTTTAAAGAGTTATAAATGGTATTTTCCAAGATATTTAGCTTCTATTAATCAATATTTAATTAAATTTCAATGTCTGCAATTTTAAAAGATTAGATTTTAATACTTGGTCTATAGGCGAACGGGGTTGTTAAACAGTGCATATGTTCCCCTTGACTGAGATTATTAGTCTGATTTTTTTTTGTGCAGATATAATACATATAATTTTTTCTCTGTTTATGATTTGCATATTTTTAAAGCACTGCGCATTTTTTTTTTTTTAGAATAGAATGAACAAACTGTTTATATAACTATATATAGAGGTATAATTAGATAGACAAAGTGAAATGAAAAAGGTAAAGTCATAAAATTAAATAAAGTTTGGGTAGTAAGGAAATAATTACATACTATATGCATATAGACAAATATATAAAAGAATAAAAATTGACATGTGTCTGAATTATTAAGATTATTGTTATTTAATAGCAGTATTTCTTATTAGTACGGTCTTAGAGAGGCGAATTTTGCCATGAAGGAAGAAATAAATTGGATTGTAAAAAACTAGAGAGGAAATGGATGGGTTAATGGATTTAAATTTATAAAAAAATATTATAAAAAGAGACTTTATATTTTTTTTATTAGTTTAGGAAAACTGCTTCTGTAATAAGTTTGAGCTTAGTCTGTATTTTTTTGAGTAATGTGGGTGCAGCCAAGCCATAGATTTGTGATGCATGAAGGATCTGAGATTTAATTACTGCGGTGTAAATTACTTAGTAGTAGACGAATGATGATATTTTTGATATGTACTTTCCAAGTTAACTACGGCATAGTAGAAAGCGTTGTAGGAGGGTTTACTATATTTCTAAAATAACATATTTGACATTTGTTATTTTTTTAAATAATAATTAATATAGTGAAAAATATACTTTTAGTACCAAAAAAATGTACTTTTAGTACCAAAAAATGTACTTTTAGTACCAAAAAATGTACTTTTAGTACCAGAAAATGTACTTTCAGTACCAAAAATGTACTTTTAGTACCAGAAAATGTACTTTTAGTACCAAAAAATGTACTTTTAGTACCAAAAAATGTACTTTTAGTACCTAAAATGTACTTTTAGTACCTAAAATGTACTTTTAGTACTAAAAAATGTGCCTTTAGTACCTAAAATGTACATATTATATGCTTTATAAGGTATATGTATGTTCCACGACAAATGTGAATGAAAATATATAAATCTACTTATTGTACTTGAAAAAATAAGCCCTTCCCCAATAATAAGCCCAAGCACGAATTTTGAACTAAAAAAGAAAGTAAGACTGTCTTATTAATTTGTTGTTAATTAAGCTATCCGGTCGGATGCCGTCTGTGATACGAATTTCGGGCTATGATTTCATAAAAAAAAGATTAATTATATCGGCGGTTTTCAATATAGATAGATAACGCCCGAACTGATATTGAGAAATTATTTTTTTTATAATTAAACGCATTAAAATTGCTATTATAGCCTAATCGAATATTGACCGCGCCCATTTCACACGGCACACCAGTGTGCCGCGGCACACCGGTTGCGGAGCACTGACATACATACATACATAGGAATTAAATATATAAAAATGTAAGAAAAATAAAAATAAAAGTTTAATTTATTTGTAAATATTATGGTATGAAATTTTCTATTTCTTAGAAAGTTTTTGGCGCCTCCCCTGGGAGGCGCGCCTCCCAGTTTGGAAACCGCTGGCTTAGAGTACAATCGACTATATAAATACACTAATATTCTTGTGTTTAATTAGGATTAAATATATTATTGAGTTTTAAATATTTATCTTATTTTTTATTTTGATCTTTAAAATGATATAAAACTTAGATATATATTTACAATATATTTTTATGAAAAGACTGAACGATTCGTTTTAATTTTTGTATTATTCCGTATTGAGGGAAAAACTCAAACGGCGACATTTATTCTAAAAAGCGTTCCTTTATTTCTACCACTCGCACTTTTCACTCGATTAGACGCCGGGTGCTTTTCAGCCGAGCTTTCAGGAACCCTAAATCCTCAGCGTCCTTGATTGCCCCCATAGAAACTTGACGCTGACTCCCCCATTGACAATTTTCTAACTCTTGAAATGACCTCAATGACCTAAAAAAAAAATGAAACAATCACTCTAATTTCTTTTCATTTGAAATCCGTGTACCAATCTAATTTATGGCGTTCTGCATCACGATTGTTCCTCCGCCCATTCAGTGTATGTAGGCAGCATAACGGTTGGCGACCGCTGCTACGTTACAGTTTAAAGTTTTCCAACGAGTCCCATGGTGGCCACAAGTATGAACATCAACTACATGTCAAACTAGTAATAAATTCTGCGAATATATTTAAATTTGATTATGTCTCGTTTGCAAAGTTGTGATTTGTGCGACCTTGATTTGGCACAAGGTCGTCATGATAAAAAACATTTACATTCTGGCAAATGAAAAATATCATAAATCAAATAAAGTTTTTCGCATGGAAAATAAATTTTATTACGGGGAATCGTATCATTGGTCATGAAAAGTTTGTGTAATGATTTTATTTTTCTTTTGCAGGTAAATACAAATAGTCTACATCTCTCATGTCAGCTGAAAAAAATATCAGGTAGTATATAAATATATTTAAAAAAATAAAGATGTCAAATTATTAATAATGTGTCTTAGGAAAAAGATATTTTAGTGTTTTTTTTCACTTTTGTGCATGAAAATACTAATGTAAATCATTTTAATTGAATTATTTTTGCATTCTATTATTTTTTCACCAATCTTTTATTTTCATCTCTGGCTCTCTACTGACTTGTACAAGCGTTATTTCGGCCATCGCGTATATATTATTTGCCGTTAGCAGAAAGGCATGATATGACGACAAATCATTTAAGGCCCCCGTTCCTAGAAAAATATTTTTTGGCAGAATTCCCGGAAAAACGAGGGGGAATCCCACTACCGAAATGAGGCAATCAATTGACTGCGATATTTTCGTAGCTGTCTATGGTAAATTTACTATTGGAGATAAAATGGCTGGGGGGAAGGCAATGTCGTCGAATATTGTGACGTTACGGATATATTACGACACTTTATTCCGTATGGAATGAGAATTTTATAGAATTACATGGATACAACATGTGAGAAATTGATGTGTCGTCGTATAACAATTTTCCGATTGAAATTTTCACTGCGATCGAATATGGCGGTCACGTGCCACCAGTTTTATAACTCGATTCGTTTAACTGGAAAAATAAATTTTCAGAATTGACGGTAATTCGAAAGTACTAGAAATTTCACCACACCATTAGAAACAAACATATAGATACTTATATTACACGCAAGTGTAATATATCTTATAAAATTATTAAAAATAAATTAATACGGTTTTATTCTTACAACACGATTCCTGAAAGAAAAACAATTAATAATTAATTAACATGTATAATTTGCACGCACATAAATCACAAATATAATATACATTATTCATATTAGACAAGTCGATTCTCATTACATATCATAAAAATTCAAGGAGAAATTGCGTCGGCTGACACAGAATCTGCCAAAAAATTAACTACGGAATTTGTCGAAATTATAAAAAAATATGGCTACATACTACACCAGATATTTAATGCCGATGAAACAGGATTATGCTAAAAAAAACCTATTGAACTTACATATCAAAAGAGCAAAACAAGCTAAATGGTTTCAGGTTCAAGAAAGAATGTATTTATTCAGATGTTCTAATTCTTACTTCTTCTTTAGTCGACACTCTCATGCCTGAGAATCGTGACTATTTTTTTTTCCGAATCTTGATTTTCTCTCTCCAGGATTCTCTGTATTTTGCATTTAGCATCGCAGCTACTACGGTGAAGCCTGTAGTCGTCTTCACTTAGTCGCTCCAGCGAGTGGGTGTCCTTCCCCCTACGTCCTTGTACGTTTCCAAGAGCGACGAGCTTCTTCAGGCTATCGATTCTTTTGTCGAAATGCTCAAAGTATCGAATAGTCTTCTTAAGACATATGGTAGAATATCGGGCTTCTTTGCCGTTTCCCATTTCTTTGTTTAACGATCCATGGACTCCTCATCAAACGTCGCTAGCACCTCATTTCAAAGGCGTCAATTTTCTTATTCATGCTATCCTTTATTGTCCATTATTTAATTTAGCTTCTGGACCAAAAAATAATTTCAACATTTAAAGCATAATATATTCGATGAACATTAAAATAAATATTAAATGATATCGTTCCATTAGAGAATTTAATAGTTTCACAAAAACTCGGAATTGTGTTGAAATTGCTTTACATCTATTAAAGAAATAATACGATCCACTTTAAATGCTTCTTAGAAAAAAATGTGATCAGAAAAAGTCATTAAAGAAAATGCTAAATCATTATTATAAGAAGAATATAATAAGGATTTGATGATATAGATATTAAAGATAACGAAGAAATATTAGTTCGTAAAAATGTTAGATAAACCTACCATGATTATAACTAGTGGCAAGTTGGGGGTAAGATATTAGGGGATGCTGCGGAATATAAAAAAAATAAGTTTTAAAAAATATAAAAAATAAGGTGGTGAAAAAATACTAAATAGAGTAGTAAAATTAATAACCAGCAACCCTTATGAACAAACCAAACCCCAAACCATTAAATCAACTGGTTTAAGTTATGTGAAGTGATCTGAAATAAATTATTGACTACATAATTCCGCATTTATTATATCATTTTAACACAAATTACATGAAGTTGACAAAAAAGCCATGAAAAATTTGATAATTTCTTAAAAATTAGAACAATGCATTTCATATGCATATCTGGTCACGAATATCGCACCACAGAACCAGTGTGCCCTGGGAAGAAAAATCCTAAGCTGTTGACCAATAAATGGTCTAGTCTCTGTTTCGCTTCTCTTCCTTCTTTCTAGGGAATTCCTTATTAAGAAGGTATTTCCCATAATGCAAAGATTGCTATTTTGTGACAAGATTAATAATCACTTGAGACTTGACACTTGTGACTTGTTATAATCAGATAACGCCTAAAGAAGAGGAAAACGAATACTAAGGCAAACCCTCTCCTACTGGACACAGTATCGAGGGTAAAATCCGATACCAACAGTGGTAAAAGGTACATGTATAATGCCAGCAATGACCAAGAGAGGAAAACTCTTTGCAAAAAAATCTCAGATCAAGACGGTTAGTTTCCATCAGTATGGACACAAAAGAAGAGCCCTCACGTCACGTATGAGACTTAGGTTTCTTTGGCCTCGACTACCATTCGAGACTCCATAAAGGCCATGCAAACGATGATGATGGTTATGATAATGTATGGATACATATGTTAATATTTATACTGAAAGCCTAATGCCCATTTTTATCTAAATATTTATTAATCAAAAATATATACTATTTATAATAATATGTATACCTTATCTCAGCCCAAAATCATTTTTTTTTACTTTCTATAAAAAGAATATTCGCATTTCCAGCGAATCGTATTAAATATTACGCAGACAGGTAATCCAATAACAGTTTTAGCTCACTCCCGAGAGTTAAAGATTGACCCTTTCGCTGCTCGTATTAAATATAAACAAAAAATAAAACCCCGAATTTTATTCTTGCTCATTTTTACGTTTATTAGCGTTTGATCTGTTGGGCTACGTCAATTTTTAATATGAAAAAAAGGTTGTATAGCCCTGCGGTGTTAACTAATTGAAACGCTATGGCAACCGCCGTGCGGCAGAACCGATATAAAAAATTTAGATTATTTTTTTCATCTCAATATTAATGGACGAGCAGAATATTTTTGACAATCATTGACGTAATTGGAAAGAAAATTTTTGCACGATATAAAAAATATAAATCGCTCAAGGAATTATCTCAGCTGGAACTGTGTCCATTTAATCCCGAAAAATCTCTTCCGCTCTTTTAATTGAACACGAAATTGCAAATGTCATTCTCAATTTGTCAATGTCCGACATTGATCATTTGTAATCCTTTAGTTGGTCCTCGATAATTACCAGTTTTTTTATATATCAAGACAGATAATACTGTTGTCTAATGCGGATAGTTTTCCTCACGACCGCATCACGGTTTCATATACTAATAACACCCGTGTATAATTGCGACTAAAAACTAAAACTCAACCCTTTCGTTAAAATAAACGACTCAATTAAACTTTAACGTATCGCATAACCTAAGCGAATGTTGTCTGATGTTATTTCGGCGAGTTTTCGCAAAACTTTCGCAGAGCGTCAATCCTGTGTAGGATGTCTCAATCTTATGGCGGTAATTTATTTATGTGTGTGTGACGCATTGTTTCTGCACATACACACATATATATAAAGTAGCTGGGTACAATTTCCCGGGACAAAGTTTTCCACGAGGAGTTTTGCTATTAAAATCTCGGCCCGAATTTGCATAACGCCCTCAGCTCCAATTGTTTCGCCACTGTGATCTTTAAGCATATAGAAATTGTTCTATTCAGCTGCAAGATGTTCATTGTTACGTTTTTCATTTATGAAACAATGGTAACAAGCAAATATATCACTGTTTACACCGCATGAAAACACGAATAAATCACAGCTGCATGTTATAATATTTTTTTTTAATACTAATTATGCTAAAAAAATATTTTTTAATAATAAATTAGATAAATTATGTTAAAAAAATATAAACACTATATAAATATGCTCAATTTTTTTCAGGCTGTGTAAGTTAAATTTTAATTTTTTAATTGTTGTGTTAACCTTTTGCACTCGAATTTTTGTGAAATCCTCAATACCAACTCGAAGCATTTTTTAGGATTAATCAGCCTTGCAATAGGCTCAATGTTATGGGTATAAGCATTAAAAAAAACATTTCTGGATTAAAATTTTATTTTTTATCGTTATTTAGATATTATAGAGTTTTTTCACGTCAAATACACCTTTTTTCAAATCAAATGCATCCTTTTCAATTAAAATGCATTGTTTTACAAATCAAATGCACCTTTTTACAAATCAAATGCACCTTTTTACAAATCAA
>JAGXCT010034851.1:4476-14977 GCA_022495035.1 Philopotamus ludificatus
AACCTAAAGTAATTCTTCAAAAATCGAAATATCAACCTAAAGTAATTCTTCAAAAATCGAAATATCAACCTAAAGTAATTCTTCAAAAGTCGATAAATCCACTGTAATTTTAAGTATATTTTTAAAAACCATCATGTACTACTAATTGTCTTAAAACAATTTTAGTAATTTAAAAAAACGTTTAGATCTACAATGTATTTTACTCCTAACATTTGTGCAACCATTAACGAAATAGTTCAGTCTTTTAATTAGTCCTAATTAATAAATTAGTTCTAATAATAAGGAAAAGAAAACCCCGTTTTTAAGGTTTTTATTCGTTATTTAATAAAAATACTTATAATTTGCGATTTATAAAAAAACGTTTATACGATTTACAGAAAAAGGTTTAGATTTATGATGATTTTAAATCCACGTGTTTATCTAAATAATAATTAATTTTAACTAAAGACTCCCTTCTAAGAAAAAATAATTAATTTAAAAAAACGTTTAGATCTACAATGTATTTTACTCCTAACATTTGTGCAACCATTAACGAAATAGTTCAGTCTTTTAATTAGTCCTAATTAATAAATTAGTTCTAATAATAAGGAAAAGAAAACCCCGTTTTTAAGGTTTTTATTCGTTATTTAATAAAAATACTTATAATTTGCGATTTATAAAAAAACGTTTATACGATTTACAGAAAAAGGTTTAGATTTATGATGATTTTAAATCCACGTGTTTATCTAAATAATAATTAATTTTAACTAAAGACTCCCTTCTAAGAAAAAATAAGATAACGAAATTTGGCAATGACTGGCACACATTACAGTCCATATACCATAGACATATTTTTTTTAAACAAATTCTCTATCTCCATCCATAACTGCAGATGTCACAACATTAAAGCCAAGATCTGTTACGGCTTGATTGTAGCTTTCCGAAGACAATTTATGATTCTTAATTCTTTAATTATACTTCTTAGTGGTGTAATACAGTGTGTCTAAAATTAAGACTTTGAATTTTTTAAGATCTTTAGTATGAAAACAGGGATTATTCACTAGTTCACTAATACAGTTTGGAAGGAAAAATCTAATTTTCTAATATATTTTAATTTAAATTTGCATTAATTCTACGTGCACATGATGTTACAAAATTTATAACTGCATTAAATCACAGATTCCCATATATTATTTTAGATTATCAGTTTTTAATAAATCGGAATCCTCTCTCGGGTTGACCAGTGGCGGATTCCAACCAGGGCCAATTCATTGCTCATTTGGCCGGTCACTTAAGTAGGGATCGATGGCTTCCCTCTTGCCAGGGTTATTAAGCAGGCCATCGGACGTTTAGACACGGATTACATGGGCTTTTAGTTACCATTATCCGACCCCAAATTAAGTTTTGCTAACGTACCCAAAGCAGATGGCCGAACGGGAATTCTTTAGCCATTAAGCCGCCGAGCCGTGGCCGGTGTCCGTCCCGCTTTAGGGGCGATAAATTTAAAAAGTTAAAACGGAAAACGAGGCTGAATAACCTCATAATATCACATTTTAGCACATTGAATACGCCCATATAAATTTGGCTATAAAAAAGCGTCCTGTTAATCCGTAATGGCCAGATCATGTCATACTTTCTAGCACATGTCCGTGTTCTGGAAACGATTATCCGCCCCCTAATTAATAACCATCAAGAGTCTTTTTTTTGCACGCGTCCCATATATCACCATTCTAGTGCAAAATTTGCGTTTGCATAATTTAATCCCGTTAATAAAATGGTTCGCCGGAACGACGTTAGGTTATTAAGTCACTTGTCATATCGGTAACTCAATAAACACATCCAAATGTGATCCCATTGAAGGGCATCCGGGATAAATAAATATCGGTAGTCTCAGTACTTGGGGTCGGGATATAAAAACTGGTTATTCCTGTGGCCTGGGGCAACTCACATCTGTTCCTGTGTGTTGAACACCTTCTGTCACAATATTACTCGGACAACCGAAATGCGGACAGATGAGGGTTGAAATTTTTTCGAGGGATGGGGACGAATCTTGGAATGTGAATATCAATCATTTCAAAAATAAAATTTTGGCAAACGAGCAAAAACAGTACAGAAAAGGAAATAACGCATTTTTTTTAATAAAAATAAGAATCTATCTTGATAAAAATATTTCATAGACCCCCAAGGGGTCCACCTAGGTCCGTTAAGAAATCCTACGTTATGTTATATATTTTTATATATTTTATATAAATACACGATTTAAAAAAAATACATATATTACTTTACAATTAAAAACTATTACGAATATTTTTTTAACCTTTTTCTATATGGGCCAGACGTATCAATCCATAAGTTTTTTATTTAATTTAAAAAAATAAAGTTTTGTTTTTAATAGGATATCAGATCAAATTCTAAAGATGCTTATTATTAATTTTCTAATGATTTTTTTTTTAATGAATGAGTATCATATAGATTCGACTAAAAGTGGAGAGAGTGGAAGGGGTTAAAAAGACATATTCGGAGACAAAAATCCTAATTAAATAATACATAAAAATATGGTTAATACTATCTAGAATAATACTACAGCTAAAAATAATATTTGAGTGCACAATGGGATATTATTGAGATAATTATGATTTTTTTAATAGTAAATATTACTCTTTAATAATTTAGGCATATTTTGTTAATACATGTATTATTTGACACAGATCCTCTTTTAAAAATATACGTAATATTAGGCTTATTTTTTTTTCTAATTTATAAAGTTGTTTTTGCCAATTGGCAACGTATTTTTATTTAAATAATTAATTAATTCTGTGAAATAAATCCACGAAAAAAGGTGTTTTTTACTAGACATATTATGTGTCTTTAATATTCTAATTATACAAAATTTAGAATGTTATATTTTCGAGTATCGGTAGAATAATAAACAAAAAACTTAAGATTTTGATTAGAAAATGGTCAATGATCAATGTTATTATGTTATTCAATATTTTCTTGATTTTTATTATTATTTTTATTGATTTTTAATTAATATTATTAGTGTAACATGTCCTGATCTGCAACTTTGTTTTCGCGGATTTTGCACATCCGCACTCGGTTTCTTCTCTGCGAGAAATCTCGCAAAGATAATTTAGCTAAGAGCATCATGTGTCGAGTTGTTTTGTTGTGTTGCCGTCTCGCTCGGCGGGCCATATGGCGCAATATGGCAGAGCGAGACGGGACAGCAACGTCTGACAGACGAGTCGCTGCGCCACTTCACACCTCAACACGTTCCGCGCCTCTGTGACACTACAGCTGTCACGTGAATAACAAATATCTTCGAGAATGGCAAATTGAGGTTTTGTCTCAAACCCTTCAATGACGTGTATTTTTTTTTCGTTTCCCTGCACACGTAAATAATAAATAAATCCGGAAAAACGCGGAAAATGCCGCATCTTCACAACGAAAATAATTAACGAGAACAGAAAACAATAATATACCACCGATGCGGAGATGGTAATTAATGCCATCCTGTTTTTAGACACCCCATATTTTTCTGGGGATGTAATTTGGGGTTTATTTTTGTTTCTTACATCATCATAACATCCACGTCGGGCCTCAACACGTCCCCACAAAATAAAAAAACTCAACGATTGATTCATTGCCGCTAATGACTTGACAAATGATTTAATGGTGTGCAAAATTAGATGGATGTCTGTAACTGGAAATTCGACTTGACTAAACAAATATTAAACAACTTAAATTTTACGAAAAATTTGGAATACATAATGCATTTAAAAAAATGTTTTAATCTTTATGATATTTTTTAAATTGAGAACAAAATAAAGTTTCCGATGCGATGCTGTTTAACCATCCCCTCTTGAGACCATTATCTTATCTATGTTCTGTGGAGGGAATCTCGGATTTCTGTAGAGTTTGTACTATTAGTAATTCCTAATCGAAAGTACGATAGATGATCAAATTAAAAAACTATTTTTTTTTATATATATATTAATACATTTCCTACTTTAAATTAAATAATTTTCTTACATTTTTAATAATATATCGAATCATACAAAAAATATTTTTTTAGAAATAACTAAAGCTTTTCACTTTTAGGTGAAAAATTTTAACTCAATTGCAAAATTAAAGATTTCAATGAAACGTTAAAAATATTTGCTTTTCCGACAACCAACGAACTTCTGTACGAAGAAATAAATTATTACAGAGAATATAGGAAACTCTTTTTTTAGAAACGCTAAAAATCTATAGTTATAGGAATTTAAAAATTAAATTTATTAACTCCTAATAGATCCCTGGAACACTATAGACCCTTTTCAAACTTTTATAGACCCCCCTAGGTTCATTAAGGAATCCCACGTTATGTTATATAATTATATATATTCAAATATACATAAAAATCATACAATTAAAAACTATTACGAATTTAAATAGTTTTCTTTAACCTTTTCCAATCTATGGGCCAGGCATATCAATCCATAAGTTTTTTATTTAATAAAAAAAAAATAATAAGGCCATTAAAGTCCGAATTTTAATACGCTGAATTTTTAAATATCTGTCTTGTTTTTAATCGGATATCAGATCAAATGCTATAGGTGCTTCTTATTAATTTTTCTAAAGAATATCTTTTTTAATAAATGATTAACATAAATTCGACTGAAATTTGAAAGAGTGGAAGGGGTTAAAAAACATATTCGGATACAAAAATCCTAATTAAATAATTAAATAACTATTCAGTATTTTTGGTATAGAAAAATGTTTATCCTTGTTTTCATTATTTTTCCTTGGAATATGCAGCCTGTCTCCGGCGTGCTGTCTCCAGTCTCCTCGTCCTTATTTTATTTTCTCATTTTTACTCCTTCTAAATTATTCTGGCTGTTACTTTTCATGATTCGAATTTTACTCGAGTTAATATATGCTTTCTTTGTTGCAGATTTTTCTTAAAATTCTTCCTGAAGTGCAACCAGAACTGTTTGAAAAATGCGGGCAATCCGAGAGATATGAGACGGTTTCAGGTAAATGCAATTTTATTTATTATGACAAAATAAACTTATGTGTTTAGTATAAAAAGTGTATAGTGCTAATAAAAGTGTTGGGCCGAGAACGTGTCGGGGCGATATCCGTGCGGAGCTAATAAATTGAGATTAGCGCAGTGCGCTTCCGCTAAACCGCTGCTAAACCCAGGCTTGCCCACTACCAGCGCTTCTCAGACTATTTATTTGCTGAAAAAAAATTACATTCGCGTTTCTACTAGATTCAGAGTTTCAAGTAATTCGACGAAACAAATAACACCTTGCCGAGTTTTGCCAAAATATTCGAGTCTCTTTTTTTTTTCTCTCCTCCCTCTCGATGTGGACCGCCCCCCTCCCGGTAACAAAGGCTTTCGGGGGCCCAGAGCAGGGCCTAACTTCACACAGTGCCGCGTTATCAAAATTACAAACCATTTGCAGCAAACATTAGATATAATGACGACCATTTGTTGTATCTTGTAAAGCTTAAAGTATAACAATGAAACGAATTGCCGAGTCTATGCGCTCGCGTCACTATGCCACAATTTGTGTAGCCAGAAATTGGACGTCACTTTTATAGATAACTCTGCTTTTTTACGCAAAAAATATATATACAAGGCGTATATTAGCCAAAATTACGGATATACGCGCGGAACGCGTATATGCGTTAGCGGCAGTCGTCTCGTTAATATCAATGGATGAAAATGATGAAAATTTTCCGCAAAGATGGCCACGCTAGAGACGGCCATAGCACACTTAGCGACTTGCATATCTACATAGAGCCGGTTCGGCCATTTTGCGGTGTCCTCAGACTTGGCCCCTCCTCCCAGGGGACCGGAGGCCCCACGTGTGCGCGCGTCCCTACACGTGGACGCGCGTGTGTGCGTGACTTGTTCCTATGGGAACCGAATGCAAGTAGCGGGCAACCCCTTGGGCCACCGCATCAATGGGAAGACGCCTACAGACCTACTGAGGTGAAGGCGCCCCAACTACGCCTTTATGGGGTGGAGAAAGATAGACATCGCCTTGTAAAAAAGAAATAGACTCTGGATAGTAGAGTGGGGAGACGGGGGGTGGTCTGGGATGGCAGCATCACGCTTGTCTGCCATGTTGCCGTGTGTGTTTTGGCCCCATTCAGGTCAGGGTTATTAATTCCGTTTGTTTTTCAGGTAGTGATATCGACTCAGGTTGCAGTAGATGGGCCACTGTTGGCCATCTCTGACAACATGTTCGTACACAACAACTCCAAGCACGGTCGCAGGGCAAAGCGACTAGATCCCACCGAAGGTACAGACCCGCACGATTGTACGTTATCATTTTCCTTATTATTTCCGTTATTTTTTGTATGAAAGAATGCGATTGATCTGAATTTATTAAATTAAATTATAAATTAATTCATTCAATTTCGATAAATCGTATGATTGCGTGATCGTGTGAACGTTATATCTAATTTTAGTTGTAATATGTATTTAATATTAAGGTACATTTATTTAACTAAAAAATAACACAACATATATTTCAGTAGACATTTTTTTTAATATAAGCTCGTAATTATTTTTGAGACTATTATTTAAATAGTCATACAAAATAACAAAATTTTATTTGTCCGATTTTCATATCCTCGTAATTATATTATATTCATAACTTTCTATAAACACAATATCAATAATACATATAAATAATTGCATCATTTTGCGAAATTTATTGACGCTAAATCAAAAATCTTTATATAAAAAAAAAATTACCTGGTTTTCTATATAATTTAAATTAATAATAAACACATTCGTTACGGATATCAATTATTAATTATTATTTTCATTAACCGATCCATCACGGCGGCAGAAAACAACCATGTCATCCGAAAGGGGTCTCTCAGATGCCCCAGACATTGATGAATTCTTTATAAATATATTGACATTTTTTTTAAAATGGATTATTCTAATAATAAAAATAATTATTAACGATATGCTTCATAATTTAATCGATATTTAGAATTTTTAACTGTAAATGACAATAGCATTCGGCGATGTACTACAGTAGACTGAACTCTGTTTCACTCGCACTCAGGACATCATACCAGATGCAAGCGAGAAAAATCATCGCTCACGTGGAAACAGAAGTGAATATTGTCGTTTTTATTTTTTTTTCGCAATTACGAACATTAAAGAACAATGATTATGTATTATATTTATACTTCAAACTTTTTTAGACAAATACAAAAAGTTTGTGATATATATAGGATTTATTTTAAAATAGTTATTCGAAAAAAATCAACGATTAAAGTTGTATTTCAAGTGATTAATTCGGATAAAAAGCAACTAAATGTAATCGTTTACAGATTGTGCTATCTAATTTATAATAGATAAAAAATATTAAAGCTGTTTTATATAATATCTATATACAAAGAATGTTCTTTTTGTACTCGCTTGCGTACTAAAGTTTAATTACATATATTTATTTTTACTAAATAATATAAATTTAAATGAATTTATTATAAAAACGCATACGCGTATATATGATTCATAGCAAATGCTTATCGCTGAAAATTTTCTGCGGTGAATAAACATTATGAAAAAAAAAATTACGGGATAATTATTTTTAAATATGCTTTCACGTCTTGAATTTATCATAGTTAAGGCGTAAATTAATTCTGAAAGTTAGTTTCTTATTTTTTATGTTTATTATATATCTATTAATATAAAAAAATAATTGGTTGATAATCTTGATTCGTTTTATTTCTAAACCAAATCAGAAAGAGAATCGGTCGGATTTTATAAAACGTGTAATAAAATCGTGTTTATACGAGTCTGACATAAAAGCGATCGGACAATCCGACGCCGAACAAACACGAACCGATACGACAATGAAATTGTTTTTCGGGAAAAATCTGCTGAAAGGATTCGGCGCCGGTATTAACATTTCAGCGCAATCAAAACAAGTTCTTGCAGTGGCGCACCGGAGCGTTACCCGCCGCTCCCCCCGCCCGGCGGCGCCCTACCCCCTCCCCGCCCCGCTCCGGCGTCCCGGCGCACTTTTTTCTGGTCGTTCTCCCCTGTCGGCCGGGGTACGTACAATACATATTTTATTGTGTTCGTCTCTTCCTATTTACTTTATGCGTTTATCCGCGAGACTCCATTTCCTGGGGGCCGGCGTAAAAAAAATTGAAACCCGGAAAAACAGAATTGGAACCCGGTGAAATAACGCGGCGGAAAGAGTAAATATAATAAAGTGAAACAGAGTTGTTCAACGGCGGGAATTCAACAGTTGGGCGCCGGGGACCGGGACCGGGATGGTCCCGGCGCCGGGAAAACTCGCCTTATGAAATTTTATGCGTTTCATCAATACGATAGTAAAGGGAATCGGCGCCGATCAAATCTCAATATCGTATCAGTGCAATGGAAACCCTCGCGCGGCTTTATGCGCCATGAATAAAATTTTCATCAAGAACATTTTAATATCTATTTATGTCGCAATAAAAAAAAACGCGTCTATTTTCGTTTTGCGAATCATAATTTGCGTCGACCTTATTTTCGAGGCCTCTTTTCATAATCTGCACGAAAGCATTACACAATCACTTTCGCGAGCCCGAAAAACAAATGGGTTTTTAATTTATATTTTAATTCGAAGCTGTTTTTTTTTAGACATTTTCGCGTGTAATAAAAGAAAATCACAATATTCCCTGCGAAAATTTACAATAAAATTGTTCGACGCAAAGATGTCGGCTACTTTTTATTTTTTCATATCGTATACCCGCCGAATGTACGTCTCGCCCCTTACCCCACCGCTTCGCCCTCTACATAATGTCCTAAGATATCGTTTGTATGCAAGAAGTCTTTGAAGACAAAAGTCGGCGGCGAGCTGGAGTCGAGACCCCGTGGGGGGAGCAGGACCCCTCGGAAAAGCGAGAGAAAGGGAAGCAAGGGAGGCGGTACGAGAATGAAAAGGGAACGACTACTGCCGTAGAAATTGTCTTGGTTGAGATAGTGGCAGATATAGTTATAGATAGAAGAAGAACGGCGTGGAGACTCACATATGTAAAGAATATTTAAATAAATTTCTCGATTAAATAATTCGCACAGCTGCCGAAACATTTCACACAACGCATAGATACGATTGAAAATAATTAATAAAAATTAAATAAAATATAATCGCGATAAATTTCGGCAGTGACACCACCCCGAAAAAGAAAGCGGCGTACACATCTCGCTCGAGTGTCGTACAAATGTGCAAGAAATAGATATAAGTACATCCAACTTTAATCTTTCCCCGTCTTTGTTTAATTCACTTTCTCTCCCTCTATCTTTATTACCGTGTCGTTTTATTCGCGAGATTTGAGCTCGCCGCTTGGCTATAACTTTGCAGAGCCGCCTCGTCCCGCTCGAGCAGCCTAGCTTTTCCGAGGTGAGCGAGCGGGACGCCGCGACCCCAGCTCGCCTTCCCCTACCCCCATCGCCCGGTTCTATTTATAATTTGGGCATGTCGCGGTCGTATATCAACCCCGTGTCAGAAGTATGGAGGTGGCGTTAGTTGTACAAATAGCAGACACTTCGGTAACAAAACCGACCCGCCAACTAACTTTGGCCCCGACTAAGTTTTCCGCTCTGCGCCATATCCGCGATCGACGGCCTATACGACCAGCCGTTTGTCCGAATTCAATCTAGAGTTCTGTATGGTGATTGGATACCTCAGGAGGACGCGAAGCTTTTAGGCGGATACGTATCTAATACGTACTAAATAAAACATTAATAATTAAAATATTTTGAATAGATTATTAGCACAATTTTATTTATTAATAATATATTTTAAACCTAAGTCGTATCTAACAGCTGCTCTCATTATTATTTTTTACTAATTAAATATAAATAACTTTCGTTGGACCAATACGTCTGATCTACAATATTAAAATGGATTATTAAGTCTGCAAGAATAATGTCGTTTATTGAAAATTTCAACAAAAAATTAAATTAAATCTTATTTCAAAATTTACATATGAAAATAAAATTCAACATATGAATGCAAGGAAATGCAGTTCATTTGCATAATAAGCATATATTAATTGCTAATCTTTTCAGAAAATTAAGTATCCTTAACACAAGGGTTCCCAGCGGGGTCTAAATGAACCCCTTGGGCTCGATGGAAGTTTAAAAATGGTTTATAGTATTACAAGAGTCGATGATATGTTTTATTATTGAAATAAAAAAGCATAAATTTGTTTATTTCCAAATTGTAAACACGATTTTCGATGATACTTTGAATATTTAATGCAGCATACTGTTGTTGAAAAAGATAAGATGACATTCAAATCTCTACTCACCACTTGAAAGAATTAAAGTAGATAGCAATACCCGTTATAAAGATATGGAAAGAATTAATTGAACTTAAAAAATATGGCAATTTAACTACCGAACCATTATTTTTAGCTTTTCCTAGTTTTCAGTTAGTAAGGGCTGGATTTAGTCGCATAAACTATTTTTAAGAAAAACTATAAATCGATTAAATATTACAGAATA
>JAGXCT010034852.1:0-37458 GCA_022495035.1 Philopotamus ludificatus
TTACTAATGTGTGCTTTCTTATGAAAGCAATTAACATTATACATACGTAGTTATGTATTATGTGGGATTAGAAATTAATGCTGTTGCTTTGTCGGAATTGCCCGCGTTTAGAATTAAATTACTTTTGTTTAACATCTCTATTGGATGCCTGAGGTTGGTGGCGATGACGTGCCTAATGCATTCCGAATAACTGTGTTAGTTGGGCGTGGCCTGGTAGGGCAAAGGAGTCGCCAGTTTCCTCATCACGTTCCTGGCGCACCAGGGCCGCTTATCACGGCGGGGCAATCTGCGGAATTATACTTTACGGGGTGCATTTATTGCCGTAGCCGGGTGCATTACCGCGAGCGAGGGGCAGTGGGTGGGGGAGCAGCAATTTCCCGTGTTCAAAACAGTAATTAAAATGTAATTAAGGCGTCGGTGGCGAGGTCGGACCCGCCGCCATCTGAGGTCCGTCCCGGCGGCGACGCCCGGAATGTAGGGGCGCCCTCGGGGAGATGTGTCGCTAATGATAATGACAGCCCGAACTTGTCTCTGGCTTACTATTAATCATCCCCCGCGGCCGACGACAGACGTAAGAGATGCAATAAATCAAACGAACATCGGTGCCGAGACCGCGGAAATTCCTGCATAAATTTAAATATGAATGTTTCAGCTGAAGTTGCTCGGTGGTAAAGGATTTATGTTGGAATCTATGCGTATGAGAAATGCATGCCGGATTAAAACAATGTAATTTTGTAATAAAGCTTTGGTATTACTATGGTAGATTGATGTAGCACGCTAAGTTATCGTGCACTCGAGTATTATTGACATTATCTTATTGTATTGTTAATTGTTCTTTAATGCTTATATAATGTATGTAGAATAATGAAAAAATAAACCTTTTATATAGAAAATATGGACGAATATTTAATCACCAATTGAATGTTCATAGAGGATTTATTTAAAAGTGTTACTTGCTGTAGAAATTGCGCAGATACTACTAAGAAAATATGTACGGTAGTTTGCAAAGATATTTGATGGCTCTTGCGAACAACATTTTGAAAATATATAAAACATCGATAATAGGCTATACAATTCTGAAGGAATTAGAAGCACGTAGTGGTTACACAATATTTTATTTCAGAGCTGGCTAAATAGATAGTGCCAAATCATTATTTTGATCTAATGCCTGCAAAAAAACGAAATATTATATGAGTTTTGATAAAACATAGCGGAATTTATAGTTTTCGAAAATTAGTGCGAGCTTTCTATTAAGCGACTGATATTCACACACTTTTTATGCTGTTAAATTTTGTAATGTAAAGAAAATCTTTCCATATCCATAATTGAAAAAGCATTTTTTTCATTTCTTCCAATTTATTCGACGAGTGTTGGCACTGTGCTAAAAATATTTTTTTTTATATAAAATATTCGACGTTTTTTCGCTGGCGATGCTCTGAATGTGTTTACGCACGAAGGCCTCTCGTCTACGGCTCTACGGCTCGATCGGCGTCTACGATCTGTTCTCTATTCTGTTCCTCCTTGCGCTTTTATTATAGAACGTATTGTCGTACAGGGGAATTCAATTTGAAAAGTACACGAAGAGAAAATAAATAAACACGATGCCAGTACTGCAATTGATGGTGGCGACAGACTCGAACGTCTCTTTCTTTGCTCAAAGTAAGAATCCAATATGAAATTTTTTTATAAGTACGCAAGGTACAAGTGATAAAAATATGAATATCAATTCGAGTTTTAAAAATAAATCTAAAACTCGAAAAATTACATAATATATTTTAAATATATTCAATGTAAATACATATATTTTGTATTTATTTATACAGGGGCGTATTGAGTGCGTGTACGAGTGGAACGGAAACTTTGTACGAAACAGGCTTTGGAAATTTCGATGCATTCAAAGATTGATAGAAAGATAGCCGGGGATATTAGAATTTTGTTTGCACAGGCCGAAAGGTAAACCGGGAGAAAGGTTTAACAAACACTGGAAAATTTTGTGAGCCCGCTTTCACGGATCAAATGAAAATGAGGGGATTTGCAAAAGAAAATGAAGAGAGTTGTAGGCGTTTGAACGGAACCTCTCTTTCGATGTAAACTTTCGACTGCACGTTTGTAAAAAACGTCTTTTACATTTTTTTCTGTAAATTCAGACATAAAGCATGTAATTTTAAAAATATAATGGTAGATAATAAGATATAATTTGATGTTCAATATTATATATTATTAATAGTGGTCTAAAAATCTAAATATCTATTCGGAAGCGATAATCAAATCACACACGGCTTTAACATTAGATCGCCATAATTATTAGTAAACAGAAGAAAATAATATAACTACAGGGTATGGCATTGAAAACTGATGTTACTAATCCCTCCAAGGGCTAGAACAATCCTATTTTAAAATAGTCTTCTATTCTTAGGACACGGCAGGAGACGTAAAAAGATATCTAGGGAGACTGATATTGGTCAAAAATGGATGAAAAAAAAGTGTTATATTTGATAATATTGTTTTGATCCTGCAACAGGATCAAAACGAAGAAAGGGACATATATCAACCTAGCCGTGCCGATGGGGTCTATTTGGGACCTCAAGTTTTTTCTCAAATAACTCAAATATCATAAAAAATCATTGTTCTATATCGTCCGCAAAAATAAAAACAATAATATTCGCTTTAGTTGCCATGGTAGAAAAGGTTTTTTCTCGCTCGCATTCGGTACGATGTGCCAAGTGCGAGTGAAATCGTTCTATGGATACGTGTCGTGAGCACTCGGCTTTCGGTAATCGGCGGCCTGTTATCAGTCTGCCGCGAGACATCGCCTTGTCATTTAGGTGTGTCATTATTGATTAGTTTAAAAATCCAAAATATCGACCAAATTATGAAGCATATCATGAAAAACTATTTTTAATTTTAGAATATTCCATTAAAAAAATGACAAGATATTGATGAAGAATTCATTTAGTTTTAAATGCTTGGGGTCCCTGAGATACCCCCTTCGGTTGACACGGTTGTTTTCGATTGATAAAATTGGATTAGATCTATGTCTTTAAACATCGTTTTTAGCATAACATCATTTTGCAGATAAATTATTACCAATTGAAAGTCTGACAAAAGCTCCTCAATTATGCAGTCTAATGGATTTTGAAATACTTGTTCATTGCATTTGTACAATATTAAGATTAAAATAACGCTGTCGTAACTATAGGTTCAACTTAAAAAATATTATATATGCAGCATGATTTTTTTTGGGGATAGGAAACGGGGAACTTTTTTACACCATGGAAAATGGTTAAACTTGTTTAATGTTGTAAGCAGTTTATCTCCTATAAAATATTCTATTATTTCCTTGAGTTAAAAACCTTAATAAAACTTTTCTATAGCTGGGCTATCGTACTGCTATATGGTAGAAAAAGAAAAGCTATTTGGATTTTAGCATATTGTATATGTTTTTAATTTAGTTATATTAACCAACAAAGATATTTGCAAACATTTTTGTTTGCCAAAAAATATTTTCTTTGTTGAAAGTTAAACATTCTGTTAAAACTTTAAAAGTATTGTTTTATAATTATAGTAGTATACATTTAATTTATTATTTAGTTTAAAATTATATCTACATTTATGGAGCAATTTTATATTCGATTGAATTTCTGGGACATTCCAGACATACCACATACTCGAACGCCGAAACTAATCAGCTACAGCGTCTCGCCTTACATATGCAAAATTAAATTGAGTCTCAAATTACAGTTCCAATATATTTAGATTTGGGTCATCCCTGGTCCTCGTCGACACAACCTATAAGCACACGATTACGTGACTGAACAAAGCTCTCCGGTCAAACTTTCGGAAAACACCTTGTCAGACCCACTTATGCGCAAGAGTGTGTGCTCGTTTCGACGCTTGGTAACTTTGTTCGACTACAAAAATAGTATAGAAATACTTAAGCAATTTTTAATGAAACTGGCTATGGTAGCAGTGCATCCGTAATTTAATTTTCAAATATTTTCCATCTTGAAAAGTTCCCGCCAGAGTTTTCCGCCGTCTAATTAAAGTTGCTTTGCCCCCTTGCATGTAACATCAGACCGCTCCGTTTTTACAGTGTAGGTTTTTTTTTTGGTTGAAAAATATATTATTCATATAAAATTGTATCCATTATTCATTGGGCTGAATAAAAGGATGCAGGATGCTCTCATATTGAAATAATAAAAATTGCTATTTATGCATAAAATTATGAGCGACAATAATAAATTATTAATATGCTCTTTACGAGCACAATTGAAGATGAAAGATCACATTTGTATATGGACCGAGCAAAAAAAATGTATATATATATATACCGAATTATTCATAATAGAACGCAAATATTATGGGAGCACTCTCCGCGTATAATTCTGGCATGGCTCCTGTTTAAGCGACTGTCTCCTCTTTGTCGACGGAAAGCCTTTGTGGTCTTTGAAGATGTCATATATTCAGACTCATCAAGATTTTCATTTGTTACCGCTTTTTGTACCACTTTACCAAACATGTCTCATGTCTTTATCTGCTCCGTGTATTTCTGTTTTTTTTTCTTCCCTTCGTTCACTCCGCATGAGCTTTTTGCGGCCACCCACCATGATATATTCGGAAATATGATCTTTTAATAAAAAAAAATGAATCAAATCTACATAGCACACATATGTTTATGTATACTATGTGTTATATATTAAATATAAAAAAAATCTTCCTAGACTGTAAATACTAATTATATTTTGATATTTTAATTTAAAAAAATTGAACGAAAATGTAATGATGATACAAACTTAATTTTAATAAATTATAAAAGTTTATTCCACGATACATACGTACAGTATCCGTTAAGGCGTAGATTTTATTCATTATGTTAATTAAATGTTACTTGTATTATTTTATATTAACTCTAAACTTCATAGAATGGATTAATTTTTCATAATCATTACCAATTTTTTTTTAATGTCAACATCCAGGATATTTTAATTAATATTATATCTTTTTTTAATTAATAATAATCGAATCCTAATTCAATAAGTTTATCCATTTATAACGATCCCTCAATAAATTTGTAGCGAAAATTTGATGTTTTTGTTATGGTACAATTTAGCATACGATTTAATTAGTAGTAAGTATATCAGATAAATAGTTTGAACGAGTTTCGGAAGCCAAATAATTAAAAAAGCGTTTTTTTATTATAGAATTGAAAAACAATGGCTAAAGCTTACGTTAATCTAAAATATTTGAGGACTTAATTCGGCTATTTTTATACCCAGTGTAGTAGAGAACATATTTTGATAAATGAATACAAAATTGTATATAGCTAGTGCTCTTAATTATTATAGAGAGCTTAGAAAATATTAAGCTTTTTTAGATTTGAAAAAAATATATAATTGCAGTTAAAAAGTATTGTTTTAGTAAGTTGTATGTACATGAAGTTAATTTTGTTTTATTATTTTTGTCATTTTGTAATATTAATATTAATTTACACAAATATGACATATTTTATTGCATACATTCATTTTGTAATATCTTTTGTTTTCACGGGGGTCATAGCTGCCAGAACATTTTATCCAGGAGTTCATTTCTTATTACATCTTGACTGCTCTGGCCAGACAGACAGTGCGAATATTAAACAGGAGAAATGTACCGGGAGAAATGCGAGTCTCACTTTAATTAATTGCGATCTTCGCAGCTTAATCAATGCTTCAGCTTTAATTAAAATGTAAATAACGCAGAATATTAAAATATTTTCTAATACATATAAATTTTCTTATGTAAAGTATTTTGATTTAACAAAACGTTCACTTTGGAGACACGATATAATTATTTGGCAAAGTTTTCAGTTTGTTAGATTTATTGATATCAAGTTTGATTTAAGATTCCAAATGATCAAAGATAAGTAGATAAGATTTAAATAGCATCTTAAATAACATAGGTATAAAAATGTAAAAAAATAACTATTTCTACTATTATTTTTGGTTAATATGACAGTATTTTATATTCTATTATAATAGTTATGACTATAGAATAAAATAAAATAGCATATAAGAAATATCGGCTTCATATGAATGATCTAAATATCGCATCATATCTGAAATTTACGAAATGAAACTTTTACACATTAGACAAGCACAAAAAACTAAGATTATGTAAAGGAACGGAGATTAAAAATCTATCTCTTGATTGATCGATATTACAAACAAAAAGGATGAATGAATAAAAGGATGATAAAAGATAAACCGACAAAGAAAATTTGATTAATTCTTGAAAAAATAGAGATCCTAGTTGCTGTAAATGATGTGAACGTGGAGGAAAAATCTATTAGATGTGAAGGAGTTTTTTTTTATTTTAAATTGCCATAAATAAATAAAATGTGTGAGCTTTAAGGATTTTTTTTTTAAATTGTTCATAAATATATAATTGAAAATGTATCTATTTCTAAGTCTTAGAAAAAATAACACTCCAGCAGTTTAAGTGAACTAAGTATTATTTTAAATAATGTAACTCGTGATGAGAAATTGGTTTAATATAAAAATTTAAAGAACAAATACCAGCTATGTTTTACCTCTCGACCACATTGGAAAAGTTTATTTTTACATTTGAAAGGATTTAAAAAGAGTATTTTATTACGACTTTCTAAAGCGTGGCTATATTAACACAGCAATAGATTTTCATACCCAATTAGTCAGATGAAAGAGTCGCTAAAAATCAACCAGTTTTCCTAAATGAATATATCATTTAGAGCAGAACAATGTGAGACCATACGTGGCAAGGATTACCCAGTGGAAAATCATAGAGTTCAACAGTATCAAGCAAATCAATATTTACCTGATTTTGCACCAAGAAGATTCACTTTATATTTTATTATATACGACAATTGGTCATAACAGTAGAAATTAATTTACAAAATATAAATAATGCAAGGTTTTATATATTTTTTATGCGAACAAAATATTATTTCTTAGATAATTTCGACGATATTTTTATGGATCCACCTTGTTTTCTTTCAGTTATCTTTTATTGGGTTTCCGTATTGATATAATATATACTATAAATGAATAAATAACATCAACAAAACATTCATACTCGTATTCAATCCCCGATCTCTTATTTGATTACGTCAAAATTAAAGAAAAGCAAAAATCATATGTACACTATAGATATTTTCAATAAGAAAAATATGTTGTAATACAAAAAATATTGAGGCGGCCAAATCCATTATCGTCATGTTTCCTCCACATTTTCCAGCACATAATCAAAGGGCGGCGCGTAATAAATAATTCATAATTAATTTTCGGCCGGCGAAAAGAATTCGCATTGTAACAAAAACATTACGCTCGAAATGGTGCGTCCTGGCTTTTGCGTGCTCGCCGTAATTTTTTCGCTCAAAAGAACAAAACCTTCATCACATTTTCAAGGATCCTTACATTTTTATAATAACACGGTCCTTTTCTCCGCGCGTAATGTTAATCCTACGACGGAAACCACATTGATGCGGTTTCGGGGCTTTATGGGTCTATTGTGTCAGAAATGATGATCACGGGAATATCCAACCTTTTCGCCCTAGCTGCTCCATCCCACCGTCCTTTTGCTCCGTCTCCTCCTCGCTCGCTGCGAGGATCCACAGGGATGTAAAAATAAACGACTATCGCCCCTTATGTGAATCTAACTCGGTATTTACCCGATTCGTATTGTGTGTGTATTTTTTTATGAATCAGATTTTTTCTTCCCGTGTTGTAATTTGCTGAGGTAAGACGGTTATGCAATAAAAATAACAAAATAAAATTGTGGATCACTTTTGTTCGATTTTTTTCGTGAGGAGGGGTCTTCTGATCATTTTATGTCTCAAAGAAAGGCAGCATTTTTTATACTGTAATCATATATAACTTTGCAGGATACACGATATCATTTAAAATATATTATTATTTATTATCATAACACGCTTATTTACGTTAAAAAAATAATAAAAGATAAGTGCTTGTTATATTGTTGAATAGGTGTAATAGCAGATCACAGCCTACTTAGAATTTATTGAAAAAAGTTGATATCTCTGCTTCGCTTAACGAATAGAAATTTTCTATATCAAAATCGAAAATTTATTCTGCTTATTTGATATGGAATAAAATTTCGATTTACGGATTTTTGTGAACTCTGAACCTTATCCTTGTTATAAATCGACAATATTGAACGCAAATTTGAAAGAAATGTCTGAATTAAAATAAAACAACTTAGTGAAAAATATAAAAGAATATTTTTTTTTATATCAATATCAGCAAAAATCTATAGTTAAATGATTATGCTTCTTTTAAATTAAAATTCTCCTAATTATTTAAAATATAACCGATTGAATCTGAATACTAAAAAATTGACACAATCTGTAAATTTTGACTTCTTACTTTTTTTATCTAAAAACCTAAGGTTTTATATCCAAACTGTTATTATTTATAAAGATGATTATATATTATTTATTATCTTTTATAAAGATATACTTTTTCGGACGCATTGTTTTTTTTATACAAATCCTCATGTAGATAAAATATATACTATATTACAAATACTTGAGAGAGATGACATTTTTAAGAATTAAAAACGAATTTTAATACAAAGTAAATCATTAAACAACTAATCAACTAGAAGTGGTCTTATTAGATGATAAACCATTTTGTTCAGTGGAGATCTAGAAAGAAAATTAAATGCCTCGAAGGAAATAATAAAATAAATGTTGAAAAACAATTTATTTATCGATAAGAAGTGCGGAATTATTTCAGGCTCGTCCGGGCTTGTTCACCGTTAGTTAATAATTCCAAAGGACGCACTGCCGTCTGCGGGACAGCAGGAGCTCTTATATATTCCTGCATTTGTAGCAGTGCAATATCTCCCCGCTGTCGCGTAACGCGTGCAAATAATCAAATGATGCAATCGGGACTAACGTTACATTATGCCCGACTGCAACAATACATAAAATTAATACATCAATTTAAATATACAATTATAATATTAAACATATTATACTAAAAACTATGATAGCCACCACAAGATGATAAACCATTATGTTCAGTGGAGATCTAGAAAGCAAATTAGATGCCTCGAAGGAAATAATAAAATAAATGTTGGAAAAACAACTGACAAGAAAAGCATTTCTTTCTTTAAGGTAAGATCCTTGGGTTTGACAAAGGTATGATGAATCGCATACGATATAAAACAGAATCTTATATGACAACTTATGTATTTTTGAAGGCTTAGCCTAAATGTATGGTTTCGAAATAATTTAGGAAGATATTTTAACAACGTTGACTGAGTAAATATTGCTATATTCTTACAATGTTATTATATTGAGATGAAAATAATACAGACATATATTTTGCTAAAAAAAGCTTTTGCGTGAGCGTCAATCGTGCGCGTAAGCTTAAATTGAATAACTGAGTTGAGCTGTACAAAGTATTAAAATTATGAATTATTATAGATTGTTAATATTTTATTTAAATGAGGTTTAAACCATTTTTATTTGCATTTTCATTTTTCTCGTATATTCATAGTAAAAATTTTTCTTCCCATGAAAATGGATCCAGGTTTGAATTTTTTTCCATCAATCCCCCGGGTTCCTAATAATAATTATGATGGAAAATAAGCGGAAGAAAACCCGGCGGGGGAAGAGGCGTCATTTGACGGATGATTCATCACTGAGGATGTGGCCCACCACACATTGACTGACGGAGATGAAAAAAAAGTGGTAATGGCTGAATATTGTGTGATAAATGGCTTCCCCTCGACATCGGAAAAAATTAACGTCAACTTTGGCCACATCAAAAACTACTACATTTTCCAAATTATAATTTATCGCAAAAATATTTGACAAGCCCTCTTATTTTTGTTTTCGGCCGGGAAAACCGACGTCGAAATGTGCGACCAAAAAAAAGATCCGCATTAAAAATTTCCATTGCGGCTTGATTATTTACAATGATCCTGTTCAATAAATAAAATATTTTCACGTAAAATTGTCGTATTTTTCAGGGACGTATACAATATATATTTTTTTATGTTGTGCAAAGTTTGTTAACACGACTAGAACTTTAATAAATACACCCGTCTTGGGGTAATACGTGGAATGTTGGTGATTTATCGCCAAAGTTTTTAAACTGTGCAAGACGTGATCACATTTTTGGACGCCCTCTTGAAAATAAACGCCCGCGGCCGATGTTCAATATGTATGACGTGCGTAAGGCAATTATCGCCGATATGAATATATCGATATATAAATTTCATATTTTATATTATTATATTTTTTGTTGTTGATAATATGGACGAATTTCTATCACGTCACGGGAACAAAGAAAATACTTGAGTCCCGATTGAATGGCAGAATAGAGTGGTTGAAAAAGTAAACTCACCGCCTCCGTATGTATGGGGTGCACTGCAAATAAAAGACCAGCAACTGCTGCGAAGGCTCTCTGGAGTCGGGCTACAGACAGGCACACTCTGGTGAAGAGAAGACAGGCGGCGGCATGAAGGAGTCCGTTGGTCAAGTGGAACCAGAACGGCTGTAGTCCAAACATCAAATAATTGGCTCTGAAAGTAATATAAAAATACGTTAATTAAATTGAAATAACATATAAAACAAAAAAAAAGTGGCTTAATGCCATTTTTCATTGTTAAGTAGGTCGTGTGTATGTAGTATTTATCTTAACAAGTTAACGACGGAACAATTTTTATTATTTAAAAAAGGGATGCAGCCGTAAAAATGCATCTTAAAAAATCTTAAAAAACGACATCTTTAATTATAACCCTCAAGAAAAGAAGATCGATCTACTTGGCAAAACACTTCTTCAAGCTGTTGGTTAGCGCAGTACATGACCCCTTGTATTGTACTAGTTGCCCTTATGGGCGCCACCTCACTCTTATAAAGCTCGTTTGCGTGTGTTTTTCTTCCGCCAAATGTGAGGACAGGTGCTCTCGGAAACTCTCCGGTAACCAGAGTTATTACTCTTCTCAACCATTTGGCCGACTATGTAGATAGTTTTGTTGTTAAATATGGCCATTAATATGTTTTTATGAGTGATTGGCAACTAGAGTTAATCTGTAATGCCAATCACGCATTGTTTTTTTTATGATAAATAAATAAATAACGCAATAACTTCAGGTAGTTGACATAGCACCTAAATGTAAATAATACTAAAATTTCTAGATTGTGGTATATAATAAAAGTTTTAACTTAAAAGATTTCAAAATTTATGATAAAATCTTTAGTGTCATAAAAAAGTCTCCTTATCTCATATTTATGATAAAATATTTTCACTTATATTGAAATAGTAGCCTGCCATTGTCATTTGTTTAATTGATAAGGATTCCGAATGAGATGATAGTGCTAAAGAGAATACAATATGTGCAGTTATCTTTTTCGACTAATCTTTCAATTAACTTTTTAATGCTTTTAAAATTCCTGCAATTTTTATCCCATCGTTTTCATTAAATGTAATGGAAAAAATCCTTAAATCTATTAGAGTTTTTTTGCAGTGGCGGGTCGTTCATATATACCGTAGAGCTGAAGTATATCATATATATCATTTCAGCATATTATAATGACAAAAGTATGTGAATGTTTTTCCGTGTTATTATTATTTAGTATATTTTTTTGCGGATCTTCTCTATTTACTATATATCTGATTTAGTAATCTTCCGTAAAGAAGATGTTTTCCAAATCACAATTAACTATGGTAAATTCTCCCACATCATTGCAATCAATGAACTGATAAATTTCTTCTAATTCTTTGGGGTATGTTTCAGTCGATTGAGCTGGAATCTCTTCATAAAATACTTCAGAAATAGTGAGGTGATATACACGTCAGACGTGACTAGCATAATGATTTTGAACACATACTAATGAATTGTAATCCTAAAAATCCTGGGACTTTTTTCGGTACTTGTTTTTGTTATTATAAAAAAATGATACTAGCAAATTATTAATGGTTTCAAATTAAGTATAAAATATATCATCATTCTTAGATATCCTAATTTTTAAAAAAGATTTTTTCAACAATATATTTTATAATTTTTTTAAAAGTGATTTAATCAATGTAAATATTAAATTATTGCCCATCTGTATATTATAATTTAATATTTAACTCTTGAATAAAAAAAATAATTATAACCCAATATTCTTATAAAAAAATCATTTGTCATAAAATATTTAATTTTATTATTAGAATAATGACCAAAAAGTTTCAATAACTCGCGATATTTAACGGCACTGGCTAATAAGTAATAATGTATAAGTATTCATATAACTTTTAATTGAAATCACGATCCATATCTCCGATTGCTAATAATTGAAAATGTTTTTGAAATTAGCTGTATATGGCAAACATGTGGAAAACTCGTTACGACTAAGAGCCCGAGGCAACTCTTTCCGGTGAATGGCTACTCCATCCAGTGCACGTGCAAATTTCTATACCGTCCCATGTAACCAAGTGGTTTTTATGATAATTTTAAATAGCGCCCGAACAGGGTGGGTGGTACGCCACCGACGGATTGAAAAGTTTTCCTCTTCATTATTCATAAGGGCAAATAAAACCATGGAGTGAGGGGGATGCATCCACTTCATCTCCGGCATCTCCTTAATGGATAACGAATGCGACCGGCAGCTGTATAATTTTTCTTGAGTAGAATGCAAATGCAATTCAAAAGGAAGACGTTATCGATAACCGTCCCTAAGGAATACATTATCCTTCGGCACTCTGCTAATTTACAAGAAGAGTAGACGTGCGAGTGCAATTGCCTGTGGCTGCTCCGCGCCGAGGGTCCCCGTCTCCTTTGTAAATTAGCACTGGGTAGATTATTGGCTCTTCTTAATACCTTTCACATCTGCGGTACTGCGGTTACAGCAGAGCCGTGCACTGAACACCACGAGAGTACTGCAGGAGGAGTAGGCGATGTAGACGCAATGTAAAATGAAGAATGTTTAATTTGTGGTCTGTCTCTTCTACCAAGATCACAATCAATCTTTTCCAAAGGCGTGTACGACTGCGATTTGGTCATATGCCAAGTATCTTTATTTCATTGTTGCATACGGTAAGAGTCTCAGTATATCTATTCCATTGTAAAAGTACAAAATAATATTAAAATTCAAAGGATTTGTTATTCATATCAAATCAATAAAAATAACAGAATAAGAGCTATTTTATTAAATAAAAAAATACCTTTAAATTAGCAGTCACGTATGTCTATTACTACTATAAATTATTTTTATTTTGATTAAAAACTTATAAATAATTAATGATGTTTAAATGATTCAAAACATATCAAATATACAATAGGATGTCAGAAGTAAATAGACACGCGAAAAAATATCGGTTCTGCGACTTTAATTATATCTAGTGACTCAGATCACATGTTTTAGCTAACCAAGTATCCTTGTACAGTCAGAATTAATATTAAATTGCATTTTTGTAAGGTCCTTGATACCAGGATCGCTTGAGATTGGCAATTCTACACGTGACCGAGTATAAGCTGGTGCGATATCTCTGTCAAATTAAATACCCCTTTATATCGACTGTAAATATTAAATAAATTCTGATTCCTAACCATCAGGTAGATCTAAGTAATCATAGAGAAAAAAAAAGATTAGTGACCCAAAAAAATTCATAGGTAGGGTCGAACAGATGATGAATCTCTTCAAAAAACAAGTGCAAAGACATCTTCATAGGGTATCGGCTTCACAAAAGATTTCCAAAATTCCTTTATAGGCGTTTTAGAATAAATAGTGACCATAAATTAATATGTTTAATTTTATTAAAAAAAAATCACTTAAATTTATTAAAAATAATGTTTTATTTTATTAATATGAATTATTTTAAGACGTACACTATGGACTATCGTTAAATATTAGTCGATAAATCACATATTAAATAAAATCGTTTAAAAGTGATAATTATGTTTTTTAATATTAGTTTATTCCCCTAAAGTTCTAATCGACTAATCGATAATTTATTTAGATGATGCAGATACGGTGACATCACTTAATTATTGCTTAAAATTATTTCGTTAATTTTACAGCAACATTACTCACTGGCTTACGAAAAACACGTTTTCAGTTCTTTTCTCTAAAAGTTGCAAGACGCCGACTGCATTTAAAATTTCGCTGCGGGCCTCGCTTGGCTTCACTTTATGATGAGCTCCAAGTTATTCATACAAACATGGAGTTATCAAAGCAAATGAAAGCTAGCAGTGCAGTAAACGTGCATAGTTTTAACTCGGCTAATGTTTATATAATAGTGGCTTTTAAAGTTTTGGAATTAGACTGCAAAATGGGACACGGTTCTAATCCGAGCGCGAGACTTCGTGCGAAGCCAGATATTAGATGTGATATATAAATATTCTAACCTTAAATGTGTTAAATACGTATATGAAATATTTAAAAATTGTAATCATTTTATAGAATATTTTTTCTAATAACAAACTTGTCATATTATTAAAAGAGTTTCAGAGACAAACCCGTAGTGGTCTGTATGCATTAAAAATAATATTTGTGTATATTGAAAAAGCTTTTATAATTTTAAAACTATTTAATACTATATTAATAATTAACAATGTTTAATTAATATATTTATTTCTAAAACTTCCTCAATTTTCTAACCTTTTTTGCTACTAAATGATTATTTTATTAATCTGAAAAGATAATAGTACGAATGAACAAAATCTGGATATGTACGGATGATATTAATCAACCATTATCCTTATCTTTAATTTTTGAAGAATATTTTACGTGGTGTTCATTGTAGTATAAAAGAATTAAATTTCTCTAATAAAAATTACCCTACCTTTACTATGTTACCTGCCTTAACTTAACTAATAGACTTTATTGGATAAGTTAGGATTAAGCTCTGACCGAAAAAAGTATCTTATACATTTGTATGTGTTTTTATTTTACACATAACAATAATATTAAATTTTTAATACAAAAAATATAACTTAAAACAATACTATCTATAGACACAAATTGTCTATAGCTAGTATTGTTTTATTTAATTTTTATATTTTTTTACAAATCATTTTCTTCATCCAATTTGACATAAAAGGAAAAATCATACAAAGAAAATTATTTTAATATTGCGAAAGGACTTATTCCACTAGTTTTAATAAATTAATGAGAATATTGTAAACCATTGATAGTGAGATTTTGAATATAAAAATATTATATTCATATCTATCCAAAACGAAAATTAATCCATTTTCCCAATATTAATTTATACCTTTTTCAGAAATGCAGATTCATATGTATATGTATAATAATTTTATTGAAATTAGCATTCAGATATATGTCATTTTTATTTAAATGAATTCGATATATTATTATATTAGGCTCATGGATTTGTAATGTTCTTAAACTGAAGTGGTCTAATGTTTCATTGAAAGCTATTTAAAGTATGATTTATTTCTGCAATTTGACAATTTTATGATAAGGAGAGTAGTACCTCTGTTTAGTTAAGTAAATTAATAAACTTATAAAATATCAATTACTTAAATCTAACGTACTAAGTACATGTGGATAGTTAATAATTAAAATTAAACTTTAATCAATGCAGTCGCAAATATTATTTATTCTAGGAAATATATATTAGTTTAATCATACATTCCGCTAATTACTAAACGTGTGTAGATTATTTACATGAATATCATTAATTAGAGATTCATATAGTTGTTTAAATTATAAATGAAACCAGCATTTACATTGCCATAATTAATTATGCAGTTAGACATTTTAAATGGATCAGTTTAAGATGAGATCTCTGACAAACAAAAAATATTGAACTATCCTAGTTGGCTGCAGTAAACCGAAATAAATGTCTGTACATGAATGTGGTGTGGAATTATTTTTTGGCAAATTTTCGAGCAATTTAATTACGCAAACGTAGATGGATAGAAACCTTTCAGGATCTCGGGGCAATGCTACCAGTGCGTCAAAAGAAATTCAATCAGTGTTCCCCGGACGACTGAGAACTGGAACGTGGACCAAATTCAATTATTCCGAGTGCACGAAATTTTGTGATTGATACTAGAATTCATTAAAAAAGGAAGCCCAGAGTAGAACCTAAAAAGGAGGGAAATAACAGACAGGTATCTTAATTTTTGGGACGTCAGTATTTTTTTTTCAGGCAATATATTTATTTTGTATGTGTAAAAAGACAATGGCACACATTTTCCGACACAATTCTCTCCGGAAGATAAAATGATTGGAAAACCGATATCACATGGATGAATAATTTTGCTAGACCGATAGATTGTACGCGTTGCTCCAGAATTGCTCGGCGGATATACGAGCCGGGATAGAACGAATTACCCATCCGTCTCTCAGATTTATTTACCAGGAGATATTCTTTATGTTTGCAGAAAAAACTTTTGTTTCACAAGAGACATGTTGTCTATAAAACTTTTTAAATTGTGCAAAAAAGTTTCAATATATTGTGAAATTCTGATTTTTTAAGTATTAAAATAAAACTTTTAATTTTTTAATAAAAACGCCTCGCGTAATATTTAAGCGTAGCCATATTTTAAATTTAAATAACCTAAGTTTTTTTTAATACATGTTTCAGAACACACATTTTTTTATGTAATTTCATCGCACGATGTTATTTAATTATTTTAATATTTGCATTGCAAAAATTAAGATTCTCTAAAAGTAATAAAATTAGGATAAAACATTTACACCAGATTGTTATGTTTGTATGTTTTTATTAATATTTATTAGAAATGACCCTCAAAATTACGGAATTACATAAAAAAAATATTTATTGAGTTAGATCCTGATTTCCTCCGATTTAAAAATATATTATAGACACTCTATATAATGTTTTAGGATGATAAAATTAAGCTACGAAGCATGACTTTATTGGTTTATTAATAGAAAAAATATTTTAGAAATGGTATTTCAGTTAAAATCAATTACACAAATACGTTTAAAAAAAGGGCGTGAAAAGTTACAAGAAATGTTTATTTGCTCATTAGACATTTACAAAAATACTATTGAAAATACTGGTTTGATAATTGCAAATATCAAGCTTCTTCTAAAGCCAAATCTATCTGAGAATATTCTAATAATTTAAATAATTTTTAAAATTGTATAAAATTAAAAGTTTATTACTATATTTTTATTTGCGCATGAAAAACGTTATTATAAGCTAAAGAATACAATGATTTTTAAATCATCGTGTTTTTAAGCACTACCCTCTAAAAAAAAATTAAATTAAGTAAGCAAAGCTCATATAGATTCATTAATTTCAAAATTTTAGTAAAAATAGATTACTTATGAAATGTAATTATTAAAAATATTATTGTATTGTTCTTTTGGCAATGGATTAATTTTTAACTTGTTTAAATATACATTGTCTAGGATTTTAAAATATTTGTAAGAATTTTTTTAACAAATAAAATTTGAACTTTATACTCAGACAATATACTTTGTAAAACAGTAAAAATCTTTATTTACATTTACGATAAAATAAATCATCGAGCAGTTCTGAACACAAGTTCCACGTCACAACCGGCGTATCCCGGCTCCTTTTCCCAGTTCTTTCCCTCCACACGCAGTAGTTTACACTTTGTTTCGTGATTTATGTACGAATGTATCCTCAGGTATCCACTGGGTTCTTTAAAATAATTTTCCAAAGTAGAAACACGTTTGCAGGCTGTTCATGATTTACGAGCGCTAAACGTGTGTTAACACGCAACGCGTCGCTGATGGAAAACGAATCGACGGAACATTTTATTCGCATTTTAGCCAAATTAGTTCGCAATTATATTCCAGAATTGGGCGCTAGTTTCTCGATTAATCATTAAATCCCAAACCCCCGGCGAATAGATATAATTGATGAGGAAATTTTTGTTTAATTATGGTCGTTAGATATAGTAATGGGGTTGTGTAATTATGCGAACGGGATTTAGAGGTCGTGGCCCTAATTACCAGTGGTTTAATATATTAAGTTCTAATCTGGGTCTGGTGCCGTGTGACGTATTGCATTATAATTTAATATGAATCATTTAAAGTTAATGAGATTAAACAAAAAATATATATTACATAAAATTAATAGTTTATTATAAGAATAACATAATTAAAATATTGAATATTAATATCCATTAAATATATAGCTAATAAATAAAAATTAATTCGAAAGAAAATCATCTCGCTAATTATGTTGTATCAGCTTTGGGCATACAGATTTAATACTAAAATGAATAATACTTTTCTACATTATAGATATTAAAATTATTAGATGAAATCTTAATCAAGGATATACATTCATTTTATTTTTGTGTTATATAGTATACAATCTCTTCTTCGTATATTTTTATATAGCTCGTGAGTTAAAACTTGGTTTCAAACTAATAAAAAAAATCAAAACTTTTAACTAAAATATATTGCAACACTGCTCGATAGAGGATAGTTAATTTTTTTGTCAGAAATAATAACCAGATATCCCAACCCATTCTATGACCAACTTTTTACGACTCTTTTATTCGGACAAAGTCGTTTTTAATTGCTATTGGCGGACATCGAATGGGACTTTAAAAAATACTACATTATACATTTTTAAAACTGCGGATGGAACGGATATTTGTAAACAGTAAATTTTGAAGACAACTATCATTAATCGAGTTAATAATAATGTCAATCAAATTTGGTATAAAAATTAAAGGGGTGGCTGAAAAGAGAGGCTGTGAAAAAAATTCTCTTGAACTTATAACGTATAACAATAAATGAGTACGTCATCTTATGGATAATTAATCCAAAGTAATGATCATTTTTTGTTTTGGCGTTTTTACATTAGTTTATCACTTAGGGGGTGGGGGGGGGGGGTTGTCTACCTTCTCGTTGGTCTTCCCTGCGCGTTGTACTCGCACGAAACTAAAAGACATACACTAGACTCTAGTACTAGTGTATAGTAGACTAGTGACTAAAGGATCGGCCCAAAATATTCCCGATCAATAAACAGAAAGTTTATCAATGATTTCCGTCAAGTAAACAGGTAAAATGTGTTATTATTTTGAAGCTCTATTTGTAGTCTACAAGTTTTATTCTTATTTTTTATATTTTATAATATTTTTTCTTAGTAAAAATGCCAAGGGCAGAAATTGATTCATTGAATTCCTTAGAACGGAAATTGAGGACATTAAGGGATTTAAAATTAGAATTGGATGATGCCGCAATAAATTCGACAGTAGAATCCGAACTTCGCGAAACCATAAAGTAATTATCAAATGATTTCAGCTGTCCCTGGTCAACAATACAAGGCTATTTGAACAGGATCAGTAAAAAAATAGGCAAGGAATTTAAAAACCGCACAAACTTTTGTGCTGAAACAGAGGAAAGCCACTTTTCGCTACTCTTTTATAGATATGAGATCGATCCATTTGTGAGTAAGATTGTTACTGATGTTGAAAGTGGGTGCTGTACAACAATCAAGAAAAAAGCAATTACTTTCTTCAGATCAAATACCATTTTTAATGAATTCAAAAATTACTTAAACTATGGTGACAGATTAAATAGAGCAATAGAAATTATCTTACAAAATAATATTGGTATAGTGTTTACTAAAGTATTTTTACTCTCTGGTTTACATTATGCAATATTTTTCTCTAGATACGTTACTATTAAAATTGAATCATTTGTCAGTGCTGCACAAAGGATTTATTCAAAGAACCCGTGCATTCAATAGCCGTGGTCAAATCGCAGTTTCTCTCAGGAAAACTCCGACAATTTGAGGCAGAGTGGTCGTACGGCTCCTGTAAATCACACTCGCCGATTCAAATAAAACTTACGGCGCCGGCAGCGTCGATAAATGCATGGGCGTCGGTAGCAAATTTATAGCAAGACAAAATCTCGTTTCGATTGTCACGTGCAGGAAATATGTTGCGATGAGTTCGCCGGGGAGCAAATGGCCGAACGGCGGGCAAATTTGACGCGAATGCAAATTCTGAAAAGCGGCTTGCTTCAGGTGGTGCGGTCGGTGGTACCAGAGGTCAATCTTCATTGGACGGTCCCCCGATGGCGTGCCATTTTTAGTATGCGAGGAAGCGGGTCATCTGCGGAGCGGTAGGGGAATGTCCTGAGCGTGATCTGATTTTAGGCTATGGATTATATATTTATTGGCACGGATGGTATTATGGTTTTAGGTAATTTGGCTATGCATAATAAAATATAATATTTTTTAAAATATAGATTTTGTGGACTTTTTATGACTATATTACTACAGCAAATTATGTTTACTGTTCGATATTTATTATATGAAAACTGAATATTGTATTTATGTAATCGTAACAGTCATATTTAAAGATAAATCCACCGTACATCATTCATAATTGATTTAATTCTTCATCTTCGTCCATCTTTGGACTAGGCGTTATACATGTACTATTTTTTCCATATAATTGTCCATTTTGGGCGAGCTGGTACATTTCGGGATCTCCTAATCCTGTCTATTTGGGAATGTTATGTAACCACGACAATTTCTTTCTTCACGACTATTGTTTACCTTCCAGAGTATACTTTGGCTCACGAATAATGTGTCTAAAGTACTTAATTTTACGGGTTTTTACGGTGTCCAGAAGCTCTCGATTCTTGCAAAGAAGTTCGGTTGTATTCTTGACGTGTTCAGTCTATAAAATCTTCAAGATTCTTCAGCAGCACCGCATTTCAAACCTTTCAAGTCGCTTATTGTTCGAGAAACAATGGAACCAGTTATGATACATTTTGATGCATACGTTCTAACTTATACAGACTATAGCTTTAACAATTTTTACAAAAATAATTGAGGTCTGTTGCATTTACATTGAAGATATTTGAGTTGTTACTGAAGCATATTCAATTTTAACGGTTTTAAGAAAAATCAGTAACACAATTCATTGATTATCTTCTTTAATATATTAATATGTACATTTAATTGTTTAAATGTTACATAAATTGAATTACATATATAGCTTAATAATTTTCCCCCTAATTTTCCCGCTTTCCAGGTTATATTTATGACAATTTATTTTGTAGAGTCTGCTGCCAGAACGTCAGCATTTATAGTGGTCAGCTTACCTGTTAATTATTAGTCGATGTGGTTTGCCATAGGGAAGACGAGAGGATGTATGCAGAGTCATCATAGTAGCATCCGTGTGTAGCGCAACAAGATGGCGACTACATCTTACGACGGAGCGAAATGTAGGAACGGCTCAACATTTCTATCACCGGGGGCAGGGATAGAGAGGTCTTGATTGCCTTTGCAGTGGCGCTGATGATAATTTTTTTGGAGGAGATGACGCCACTTGATCCCGCTAGAGGCGCTATATTTTATAATGGGACATATTCAAACTAAAGTGCGGGAAATTATCTCGTACTCTGTGAAATAACCGCCACATATTTAAATTGCTGATTACAAATATTCTGCGAGACAGATAACAGATTAAAAAAAGAAATTTCTGCAAGAATAATAAGCTGAACTCTTAAAACCTACCTATGCTGAAGTGTATACCTTTATTTTCTGCAGTTACTATTTTAGTCCAAGTTTAACGTATTTATTTACTAATTATTATGTATAATTAATTTATATTATTTAATTTTGATACAGATATCAGTAATATGGCTCTCAAAGTATTTATGTTTGCGGTTAAATGCGTGCCACAAGCCCTGTCGACCGCAACCAAAGGGTTAACGAAATCAGTATTTGTAGTTTCAATATGAATGCACAGATGGCGCCGCCATTTCGAGTTTATTTCGCGTACGCGCACCATATGGCGAAACGGCCCGTCATAAAATGGCACTTAGAAATTTTCGATCGCAAATTTTGATAGAAATCGTAAAAATTGTCTGCCGGTATTCATGGCCGTACATATTGTATTATCGGGGAAGGATTGTGGATGAGGAAGGGAACGTAATGCGGGCTCTACACCGGGCCCGATGGAAATTTATGGCACTTGCCCCTGTCGCGCTATGGCAATGTATTTATTTCCGAAATGACAAACGGCGCAAAATAAATTGACGATGACAGTATATTGGAATTTTTCATATATTTACATGTTAAAATGAAGTCGTGCAAAAAAGTCGAGGGAACGCTAAACTTGTCAATGATTCGATTCAGATATAGATAGATAGTTGATAAAATAACTATATAGAAAAAGTAATAACTAAAAATCACAGTTAAAAGGCATACGTTTATTATTTTTTTTAAGAAAAAATCCTGAATTACTTTACAAGTACAGTTGATGAAAATGATATATATTTCATTTATTTTATAGAACAGGATATTCCTTGTTAAATTATTCAATGGAATCATGAAAAATAAATATTTTATTAAACTAAATTAATAATATCGTCTTCTTTTATGTCATTAGATCATAAATGTAACATCACAAAATATTATAAATTGCAATGAGGAGTAAAATACGTTGGATAAAGAGTTAAGAGGATTGATAAGGGGTGTACGATGGAGAGGGTTCTTATTAATTAATTAAAACGTGTATACTGGAACTTTTTTTAAAGATTTGTTATTAGTTTTTGTAAAGTTTTTTAACCATTCGGGCAATACTGAGTTGAACGACTCCAACTCTACGGATTATTGACACCCCGTTTACCATTACGCCAAGACAATTGATTCAATTTAAAAGTTTCCGTGACAAACGGCCGAGTTGGTGTTTGGATGCAATAAGAGGGTCGGAGTTACGGAAGCGCCTGCACTGCGGGCCTCGCTGGTGTCATGCTCGCCCTCTGAAAGCGCTAAACAACTTTGGCCATATCCGAGTTAAGCTTTGGAAAATTTATTCATAAACCTGCTCATTTATTTCCATCGCCGGAACTATAAAATATATAGCCTGTACCAGTTTTAGCAGTGCGGTAAAAAGTGCGATCCATATTTCTGCTGCGCTCCGGAACTCGGTTGATGTTGAAACGGCTTAAAATACGACAATAGAAAATATAAAATAATGCTTTTAATTAATAACTAACAAGACTTTTAAATGTAACAATCTAATATTTGTATTAACAATGATTTTTTTGTTGAAATGATAAAGAAAATACTAAAAACTTATAATATCTTTGTATTTTTCCCTTTAGGTATAGGGATGCTGAAGCTTATAATTGATAAAATGCACATGCGCCATTGTACGTTATTTTTTTCAATCAAAGGAAGAAGGGTAATGAAGCAACAGGTGTTGTTGGTGTTTAAAAAATTTTAACAATTGTCATATTGGGTTTAATAATTGAAAAAAGGAAATAAGAAACTCATGAACATTGCTCGAAAAGAACGGCCTAAAAATTTGATGATTATGATTAGAAATCAATAGTCAGATCCTCGTCAAACCATTGAAGAGTTATCGATCAAGATTGGCTGTTCATAGTCAACAATCCAGGATAACTCTCAACGTTTGGGAAAGGCACATAAACAAGGAATTAGTGTCCCGCGTGAACTACCATCTGCATATCCGTATCATCCCGTTTTAAAGTTGACTCATTTTTCAACAAAAACAACAGCTTTCTTAAGAGCAAGTACCACTTTCAAGCCCTCGACCAGCTTTAACAATAAAGAAGGTCCCTCTTTGTGTGTGGTGAGGTTTCTCTGAATACTTCGAGTTGATTAAACCTGGAGAAATCATTATGGCAATTGTGTATTGTGAACATCTCAAAAGATTGAACCATGGACTGTTATAAAACAATATATTTTGGTCATGGCCCCCTGTAATTTTTTCAATAAAATTAGAAGTTGAAAAATTCATGCTTGTGAATTTGTATTGTCTTAACAAAAAACTGTCAAAATATGAGCTAGATGCAGACAGTGGTTTTCTTCTGTATAAAAAAAAGCGGTGCTGAAGGCAATGGGAAACCATTGTACTATATACTCCTGTGTAAACCATGTCCATGATCCCCTATAATGGAAATCATGCACATGGTCACATCCCTCAGACATGAGGGAGAGTGAATTAATAATTACTGATAAAAAAAATAATAAAATATTTAATCGCTTCACGTCTTTATAATAATAATATATTTTAAATTATAAAATAGGAAATACATTTCATTTTCAAGGAAGCATTATAAATGCATGATTAAATTCTTTAAAATCAGTTTATAGAGCAGCTTTCATTTCACAAAGCGCACGAACTAATACGGCTCAGAAGCTTTGTCGAGTGTTTAAATAGTTCAGGGACGAACTCGAAAAACCTATTCAGAAGTTAAATACTACGTCGACGAATATGACAGTGAAAAAATCCGTCACATTTTTTCCCACCCCTCACGAGGTGTTAGAGACGGCAAAGGGGTGTGGGCATGCGAGATTGGGAAACTGAGGGTGGACGAGAGCAAACAGTGTCGGTGAATCATATTTCAGCTGAGTCGACTCTGTCACATATAGATAAAGAGTTTTCGGACAAAGAAGAAATATACGGCAAGGTCCAGGGCCCGAATTTATAACCGTGCAAAAATCTGGACTTCCAGTTGGCCGGCCATAATGCGCAAATAATGGCACCGGGGCTCGTAACTCAAAACGGAAGCCGCTGACGTCACGCGACCCCAAAAACTATTCAGTGTCCATATTAATTCAATCACCAACGACCCGTGAAAAGAAGCAGCGTGTGATTGAATGTGTACATAAATCTTTGTGACAGTTTCGGGTGGCGACGCGACTGATGATACTGCGACGCTTAAAAATTAGCAATGTCAAGCGTCAAGGGTTTTTATAACCGTTATTTATTATGTGCTAAGGTTTTTAGGTCACTCTGTTTATGAGTGAGAATAAGGAAGGCGACTGACATTAAAAATTTTAGAGTTTAAAAATATATCTAGGCAGTGTAATTTTCCAAAATTACTAGTATTTTTATTATATCTGAAAAACGCTCTATCGGACATTGAAATTTAGTTAATTGGCCATAGTCTTAAATAGTCAAAAAATGCATGACTTGCATTACAGATTAACTCAGGTTGCCAATCACGCATATAATCATAAAACAAAAAAAACAACAAATCAAATGTAAATTTATAGAGCTTAGAGAAAATAACGTGTAGATAAATATGCTAGGATAATAAAAAAAATGTTAAAATACCGATTATATATAATCCGTTATATGAAATTATAAAATCAGATATATAAGATCAACGAAATGACGATATTTAACATCAAATAAATCTACATAGTCGGTGAAGTGTTTGAGAAATATAGATCTGGTTACCGGAGAGTTTCCGAGAGCACCTGTCTTCACATTGGCGGCAGAAAAAGCTCAGGCGAACGAGCTGGATTGTAGTGAGCATATATAGCTTGAAAAAGTGCTTTGCTAAGAAAATCGACTTTCTCTAATCTGAGGGAGTTTCATGCGTTATAAGGCGTTCATATATTGGAATCTGATTCGAGTAAGCTCTGAACCTATCGTATAGTACACGTATAACTAAGGTACTTTGTATATTATGAGAATTTCTCAAGACAAAGCCTATTCTTAATAATCTCATACACACGTCTGGTATATGTAAATTAAATTTTATCTTGGAATTGTACGAAATACCCAGATCTTTAGCAGACGATTGCTAAGGAACAGTTACGTCCCCAAGTCTGTAATTGAAGATGATGGGCTTCTTTGATCCGGAAAATGTAATTGTTTGACATTTTCAAATACATAATGGAAGAAGATTTAATATAGCCCAATCGTGCAATGAATCAATGTTATTTCCTACGTTTATTATATTTTATTTCCAGCATTACGTCTACCAGTTTAATTTTACTTTAAGTAAACATCCTTTGATTCAGTTTAGCGATAAATCTTTAAGCCATATCTTTAATCAGCTTAGAGAAAATAAATATTCTGTAAGCAAAATATAAAAACGTCAAAACTTTTGTATTTATTTAATATTAAGCGATTTTCTTGTTTTGGACCATGTTAAAAGTTCAATGATTTTTTTTCACGGTATTGAAATAACACGGTCCACTTGTTGTTAGCCTTATTCTACACATTCATAATCACAGCCTTATTCTACATTCTCCATTAAACCAATCAATTATTTATTACAATTGTAATCTAAAAATTTACCGTAATATAATTATTGTTTTTTTTTTTTAAAATAAGCTATTCAGTTTTGGCTCTATTTTTGCTGAAAATTCACGAAAATCGTATCAATTTTCCTGAAACTTATATCAAATTCTGTGTACAAATGTACTTTTCTCGAGTGGCCGATTGCTATTATCCCATATTAACAATGTTTAACCCTTATCGCTCCCGCAGTAAAACCGCAAAGGTTACATTTACACGGTCCGTTTATGGACACTAACTATCCGAACCTGTGTCACTCCCTATTTAATATCTGGATGTTTACGGACGGGGCGGAAGGAGGTGTGGGGAGGGGAGGGTCGTTAGGATAATCTCGTCCATAGATCGGGCCCCAAACACAATTATTATATTGTACTCGAGCCGAGAGCCCACCGTAAAAGGTTTAGAACAAATAAAGAGGTGTCGCGGCCATAAATACGGCCCTGGCGAACAAATACGACGCCCTAATCCAGGCCTGGCAATAATATAATTAAGGCCGCGAGACTGGGCTGGGCTTTGCACTTAATATCCGGAAGCGGGCTGACCATGCCGGTTTGCGACCGACTTCCGGCGCCTCTGCGAAGGACCTCGGCTTCCGCTTACCCCGCCGTACCCCTTCATTCGCCCTCTCCATTGGATTTGCTCTCGTTTAATATTTCAGGGAGACTTTATCTTTGTTGTTGAACATTTTATACCCTCAAGTTTGTTGCATTCATTTTGGGTTTATTGCGAGGGTCAAATTAAAAGTTAAATATATCAAATGTATAGCATTACAATGTTCATCCTATGAATAGTATAATAACTTTATTTGATATACATATAAACTAAAGTATCTACTATTCATTATTTCATCGAATAAAAAGCTTTAGTTTTTTTTTATCGTTATTTTCATTTTCAATATATGCCAAGTGCTGTTGAAACCCTTGACAATTTTTATTTATTGTGATATGCGATATCTAGGTTACATGTGCTGAAATCAAACACTGGTCATATAAAAGTTCGGTATTTGGATCGTGACCGGTTATTTGGAAAAATTCAGTGGCACGTCATACTAGTGACGACTCCACTTAGCTTTTTTTATGGAAGACCCAGATGTGTGCCATGTCTTATGGTTTTTCTGTTACGTGACGGATTCATTATTTAAGATGAGTTTTCATTTCGGCACACGTGGCGTCTACAAATGAAAATTTTTCATACGGCTTTCTACGTTTGCAAGGAAATAATTTAAATTAAATACAAAAAAATGTAATTCGAAGAAAATATAATATGTATGAAAATACTAATCATATTTTTTCAATTAAATGAGTAAAGATCTTGTAAAGAACGATTAAACCAATTTTTTAGGCATATTAATCGATTCTTTATTTTAGAAATAAAATATTTAGAATAGGATTTACATGTTTTTATATACTCGATTTAATATTTCTTGCAATTTACAATGTAAATATTTAAAATTGAATTAAAAGATAATATAAAATTAAATTTATTTCCTCCAAACTTTACTAGTAAGGTAAAACCATTGGACTTGGGAATACTTCAGGCTTCCAAGCATTATTACCGTAATACATAGTACAAATATTAAAGATTTTAAAACGGTATATTTTAGATGCGATACATTACACTGATTACGTATGGGGTGAAGTTGAAAAGCTGGAAACGCCAAGGAATGTGAAGACGAAATAGAAAACATTGTGGCCTACAATACCATCGATCACTAAGAACTAATTTGTGAGGAATCCTTACGAATCCTCAAATTATGAGGATCTTGACTTTAATGTGATGATATCTGAAGTTATAGGAGCCGAATTATATTCACTGAATGTCCAACGAAGAAGAAGTAAACTAGAACCGTCTAACCATCACATATTTTTAACCTTTCGTTAAAATCATAGAAATTCCCTTATTTGTGGAAATTTTTAAGTCACTCATAATTTTAAAAAGGATGATAAGTCACTGGATAAGACGGTTTAGATCAACGTTATTTATAACGACTTTGAAAAGGCGATTGATAAATTTGACCACACGTGATTTATTTCTAAATTAAATAGTATTGGATTCTTGGACAATCTTACGATTTTTCTCCCCTTTTTTTTAAAAAAAAAGAGGAAACACTACGTGTCAGATGATTCCCTACCGCCATTTTTCAACAATGCAACTTCAGGAATCTCACAAGATTACAGTTTGAGACCATTATTATTCGTTTTAATTATAAACGACTTAAAATATGTCTTCTTGTAATTGCTCAGTCTTTGCAGATAACTTAAAACTATTTAAATCAATAACCTCAACTGGTGATGCCGTTTTACTGCAGTTGGATAACAATTCTTTATTTAAATGAGTATCTACGAATGTCACATTTTCTAGATTTGAAAAACTTTAACTTTTAATTACACGTTTGGCAACGTGACTCTTCCAATCCAATTGTCAATTAAAGATCTGGGAATTCTGTTCGACTCTTAGTATGAAGTATGTAATAGAGCTTCAAGAATATTGACCTTTGTCTTGAGAACTTATCATTACACACATGGCTCTTTAGTCATAAGGTTGCTATACGATACATTAGTTCGGATTTTAATTAAATCAGAATCAGGATATTATCTGGGCGCCATGTGACGCTTCGAATATCCTTAGACAAAAGAAAATCCTTAAGAAATTATTATCTTTACATGAGGAAATTTGGATTTTACTCGAGCTTATTCCCCAGCGCTTGGATTCAGGGTAACCTGGGATTTTACTAAAGAAAAAAGGTCAATCTACTTGGAAAAGCTCTACTTAAAGCTGTTGGTTGGCGCAGTACATAACCCCCTGTACTGCGCGAGTTTCCCTTTCGATGATTTCTTTTATGTGGTTTTGTATGTTCATATAACAGAGCAATTAAAACGATACTATTTATATATTTTTTTCTCCTATACTATTTGTATAACAGTATGTCATGGTGGACAAATTGAATCACTCTGTTATGCTAACCACGCATTGTGTTTAAATAAATATAAATCATTTCTGCAGTATTGCTGTTTCGTTGTTCAGTGATTACATTTTCTCAGAATATATACGTATTTGCAAATACAAAGAGCTATAGAAATATTGATATCTCCACAATGCTATTCAAATTCAATACGCTCTCTATAAATATCAGCGATTCTCTGAAATTCCAAAAAATGAATCGAGATCCCAAAAACAATTCAACGTATATCCTAACTATTTTTAGTAGACTGCATGAATTAAATAGCAGGAATAAAAGCCTGGGGTAGTTTTCATCGAACGCAAGTCCGGTTTAAAGTTTCAGAAAGGCTGTATTAAAATGGATGTAGAGACCCATTCTTCGCGAATAAAAGGGATATTTATCATGCAAACACATGGGGTATGCATGAGCCGGCATTAGCCAAGAACTTTTAGACCTGTGCAGGTTCACATTCAATTTCATGGTCTACGAGCCCGGAACATTTAATTAGCTTATTCAAAATGGAAAAGGATTATTCCGACGCTCCTTGCTAAACTGTTCGCGAACAGGATTTGCGGAGCCGGCCGGATTGCGGGTCACCGAAGGGCACCGATGACGATTACGGGTCAGTTTGGGCCCGTAAATGGATTTAAATGGGGCTTTTAGGCCCGATGATAAATGTCCGGGGCATATCGTAAAAGAACGGGAGCACCTCCGTATATCATTTAGTGGCCCTCGATGCTAAAGGGGCACTTAAATGTTTGTTAGGGGGCGATGGGTCGCGGGAGCTTCGATCACAATATGTACATCAGCCGCATAAAAAGTGTACTGAATATCTTTGAAATGTATATTCAACCCTGTTCCTTGAGAAAGCTTTTTATGACAGCGAATAATAAAAAAATATACTTCACAATTTTTAGGTACGTTCCCATTGAGCTTGCGCTTGTTATTCTCAAACACATGGTTTACCTGTAACAAAAAAGAAAATTATTTATAAAATTTGTATATTTATATTAAGAAAACAAATTCATTTATCAATTAATTAAAAAATCGATAATCGCACTATAAATCTAAATTTAATGCTGCAACACCCATTTCAGTATAACATTTTTTTTATTTTAGAAATATTTTCCTTGAGGGATATTCCATGCTCATTATATTATCTTTTTGGAATCGAAAGGCGTTTCTCATAATGTTTTATAGATTATTTAATGAATATTATCATTAATTTTCGAAAATTCTCTGATCGTATTTTCCCTCTCTGGTGTCACATTAAAACAATTTTGAAACAAAGCTTTTGTATAAAGTTTTCTTTAAGCAGATAACCTGCTGATCCATGGGCTGACTTAGAAGAGTTGTGTTTGTTGGTAAACATTTAACGTAAGTATAGCGATGTTCTTCAATCAAAACAACAAAATTATCTAATATTAAAATAACATTCTACAAAAAGATATGACTTGGAAAAGCACAGTGAATCCAGTCCGATAAAAATTGTCATATTAGCCCATGACATCACTACACAATTTTCCAAATATTTAATTGTTAATTAAATTTATTAATATATGCATCTAAATTCTTTAAAAATATGTTTTATAATCAGGATAGATATTTTTACTTAGTTTTTTTCTTCAGCACAATATTTTGATGTAAAATTTTCCATAAATTATTTATTATTATACCTCTTTTTAAATCTTAGTCTATAGATATAAACATGATTACAAATGATATCTAATTCTGAATGATTCCGAAACCTGAGGTTGAAACTCTTTATTTAATTTGTTATATGTATTGCAATACTTTGTAATAAATTAACAAAATAAATGTAATTAATTCTTTAGCGTCAAATTCAAATTCACTGTTTGCATTTTTTTTATTATTTCCAAAAATAATTAAAAAAATAGTGATATAATACTTTTAAACTAAAAGAAGATTCACACTTAAATATTTCTGAACAAAAAAAATCAGAATTAAACTTTTACTCTACTCTTTTAATTAATAATCTCAATGTGAAAAGCAAGACTATCAAATTTCACATTGAAATAATCAAGAAGTAATTAAAATATCTCCGTATACTCAATTTAATAAGAATGTTGAAGGACAGAAAAAGAAAACTGAATAAGCTGTAGGTTGTAGTCTGATATATTAGCAGCCTTTCATCTTGGATAATATTAAACTATGCTTAAAGAGTAGAACATATAATATATAGCTATTCAATATTACTATTCTAAATTCAATCCGGGAAAATTATATTTAAATCCAAATACCCAGTTTCTTGAAAGCATACGAACCGTTATTATATTATATAATACATCTGATATCCACATGTTCGGTATACGTAAGTATTAATATATATTCCATATTAAATATCCACAATGGCACCATAATAAATCCGTTTTTAATCATCTGCCACTTGCAATTTTGCATATACTTTAATATGAAAACGTATTTTTAGAATCATTTAACGACATATTTTTTTTAGCGACCGGCGACGTCACAATATAAAGCCGTTTAATGGATTATAAAAATTCTGAAAAAAATCCAATTAGACCATTTTTCAGTCTAGGTACCGGGCAATAAGTTCCCGTAACATTATGGCCCTGATTCCTTGTGTACCGGAGTGCCTTCACTTTTATTTAGGCCTGCCATTTTCATAACGCAATCATCTTTATTCGCGACGTTATTCTTTGTGCCGTGGGTTTGTGCACAATGGCGGCAGTTAAATATTAAGCGCCTCAGCTATTTCATAAACTAAGCTTTAAGCATGGCCGTCGTAAAAAGCTTGCAAAATATAAAAGGAGCGACGAAAAGCTTCGTGCGGGCCAGATTCGTCTTGGTGCTGGTCTTTTTTGCGCTCTCAAAGATAAGGTGACCGGCGCTTTCAGAGTTTAGAACGTCAAAGGTGAATGGAGATAGTTTCGAATGGTTGCAAAAGACGAAGAAATAATATTTCTATTTGTTGTCGGAAAAACCGAGTAGTGAATTTTAAATATCTCCAAAGAATGTACGAAAACTTTAAAGGAAATATTTATTCCTTTTAGTTGCCCATACTTTTTAGTTTTATTTCTATTATATATTTTTTATAGTTTTATTATTCCAATTAGTAAAGTCAGTAACTACTGGAATATTATTATTGAAGTAGTGAACCATTATAAGAAGCAGTCAGTAAATGATTACGTAACTATAAAAATAGCATTTAATCTAAATTTATATTATGTGAAGCATAGTAATAAATACAATCAAAATACAATTATTTTATGATGGAGTAGCATAAAATTTACATATAAATTTATATGAACTTGGAAAGAATAACCTTAGAGTTATTTGGAGATTTATTATTTTTTTAAAATAAGTTTATCTATGTTCTCTGTTTCAACAATAAGATGAAACAAATATATATGTAGTTTTCCTTTTTATACTAACGAGAAACACATTAGAAACCAATTGTTGCTAGGTTTGTTTAAAATTATGCCACTGATAATATAATAATTACAAATCGCACAGAGATGTGGCAAAACTTCATATTTTTAAATAAATAAACGAATGTAAAGATATCTAAAATCATTCATTATTCGAGAAAACATCTTATGAGTACGTAAACTATTAAAAAATAAAATAGAATTATAAACAAAAGATTTTTTAAAATTGCTAAGAAATTATAACATAAAGTTCACAATAGATTATCAAATAGGCAATTAACAGACAGATTTTATTTACGCTTGAACAAAACAATAATAGATAAATTGTACTTGATGATTTTCGTATGGTTCATATATGTAATATTATAAATTTGGTACGTATGAATGTGGATTTCTTATAATCCGAATAATCAAAAAGCATTATTTAATTAAAATATCAAACTCCACACTAAGAAAAAATTAATAAGGCTAAGCGAAGTAATGGTATTATTTTGTTATGACGTTTTTAAATTAGTTTATCGTTGACTTTCTATTCCTATACTACAGTCTATAGTTTTTCATATTTCTTGACATCTTTTCTGATATAAGAGTAACGATGCTAGATATCGAGGAGACCCATTTAGGTTAATTTTTATTCTATTGTATAGGGGATTGAAGCCAAATAAGCTACCAAGACCGTTTGCCAAATTTATGGAAATGTTTTAGAAATTAATGCCATAGATCAGGGATGGCGAACGAGTACCCCGCGGGTCACGCAGTGACCCGCGAGTGAAATTATCGTACCCGCGTGAACATCACATGTGCTAGCTTTCAACTGTCACATTGTATTGCACGACATGGAAAAAATCTTTCTGAAGGAGAGTTTTCTAAAACAGTATTATTGGAATGTAGCGAATCTTTATTTGCTGATTTTGAGGAAAAAGATTGCATTATTAAAAGAATAAAACAATTACAAGCCAGTCAAAACAAAATTTAAAGATCGTATATTAGCTTTGGACGAAGATACTTCGACTCAATTAATTTGTGATTTATAAATAAATGTACTCGATTTCTTTGGACGAGAGTACAGATATAACAGGTTGAACACATCTTGCAGTTGTTATTAGATTTAAATCTGGAAATATTATAAAGGAAGAATTGATCAAATTGATGAATTTGACAGGAAAAACTACCAGTGCTGAAATTATGAAGGAGTTTACGTTAAACATGACTGAAATGAAGATTGATTTAAAGAAGATTGTTTCTGTAACGACTGATGGTGCCCCAAGCATGGTTGGAAAAAACATAGGATTTATAAACCTACTGAAGCCAAAAATTGAACATCCTTTAATTGAATTTCATTGCATCATCCACCAGGAAGTACTATGTGCAAAAAAGGGGTTAAAACCATTTGATAATGTGATATCAATTGTAACAAGTGTTGTAAATTATATATCTGCACAAGCTTTAAATAATCGAGAGTTTTTAAAATTATTAGAAGAGGTAGATTTTCTATATTCAGGACTTCTAATGTACAATAACGTTCGATGGCTTAGTTATGGACAAGTTTTAAATCGATTTGTTAATTTGCTCTATGAAATAAAAATCTTTTTACATTAAAAAGAAAAAATATTTCCAGAATTGGCAAATGAGGAATGGTTAAATAACTTAATGTTCTTGTATGATCTTACACAACATGTTAATGAAATAAATAAGAAACTTCAAGGACGTGGTCAAATTGCATTAACAATGTACGAAAATATAAAATCGTTTATAATAAAAATCGATATATTCATTAATGATTTAAATTCGAAAACAATGAAATATTTTCCATGTTTAAAAAAACATTTTGAAACTTCATTTAATTTAGAAACCAATTATAAAGCAACTAAACAGTATTTATCATGTTTAGAAGAAATAAAGACAGGTTTTTCAGAAAGGTTTAATCAATTTAAACAACTGAAAACAACTATTAGATTTGTTATATCCCCACACATAATTGAATATAAATCTTTAGAGTTGAGTTTCTTTAATTGGCTAAATATCGATAATTTAGAAATGGAATTTATGGAAGCTCCAAACAGTTGCATATGGAGAAAGCAAATTTATAGACTGTTCTAATTAGAGAAAAAAAGCACATGAAATTGAGAATAAATCAATAGATAAAGTCGAAAAATATAATATTGCCAGGCATGGAACTCTTTACCAAGCTCATTTGAAGGAATGAAAAGGTTAGCTACTGCGCTTTTAACTATGTTCGATCAACATATGCGAGCAGTTATTTTCTACCAAACGAATTTACAAATCAGACTACGAAATCGACTTAGGAAGAAATGACCGCTGCATGCGTATAAGAGATTAAAATCACACCATGACCTCGCAAAGAAAAGTTGTCGACAAATAAACAACAACAGATTTCCCATTAAATGATGTATTCTTCCTTTTTTTTTTATTCATAAAGAGTTTTTGTTTGTAAATTTTAATGTTAATACAACTTGTAAGCCTTTATTTATTATTGTTTTAATTACTCAACCTATGTGACCCGCCACATGGATTTAATAAATAAAAATATCAAATTTTACCCACTTGGGAAAAAGGTTCGCCATCCCTGCCATAGATGATTAAAAATAAATAAATATTAGAGTCTTTATGATCGGGAAAACCTCTAAAACTGGATGATGCTTTTTATTAGTTATTTACTATGTTTCATTTAAATCTTATACTTAGAAATTAGAAATAGTTATTTGGAAAGTAATACGAGAATAATTATTATATTTACTCAGTCGTAGATTAAATAACATATTTTTTTTATAGTTTAATACACTTTGTTTGAAGTTAAAATATACTCGATTGGCCGATGCTTGAGTATCTTAATAGATTAAAAAAATTAACCAATGCGAAATAATGAAAATAAATAAACGACATATGCCACATTTGTTAATTTACTGATTTAGAGCAACAGCAAATTGCGGTTTTTTTTGGACATTAATTATCTATGATAATTTAAATTAGTCAAAATTCTAATTACATTTATTGCAAACTATAGAAATCAGATTGGATATTAACACAAACATTCGAATAGTTAATCATTACATAGTATATTAAATTATAACAAAATGATTTATTTTTAAACCTCGTGATATATATACAATTTTGCATCTTACTAACTCTACTATTATGTTAAATTATCTTTTATGAAGGTAGTTTGACTAAAATGTATACAATTTGTTTTTGTTATTGCAATGGCGAAACTTGTCTTTCATGCTAGTTTCAGCGACCGTCGACGTATTTGCACAATAATGTTATCTATATTAATGCAGCCACTCTTCAACTTTGTACGACAAATTAAACAATATCATACGATAGATGTTATTTTCTTTATACGTTTTTATTGGAAGGAATATTTAATTAATTTATTAATTTAAAATATGCAATTAACAACGTGCTAGAGTATTAAAACTATGCTTGTAACGAAATACCAACGACAAGCATGACCATTACCACAATGCTGTTGTCAGTAGAGCTACAAGCAGCCGGTGGGGGTTGCATGAATTAAATTAACCCCCACTCGCCCTCTGTCACATTGTTTAAGAGTGCTTTGTAAAGACAGGGAATCCCACCGTCGACCGGCGTGGATGTTATGGTCTCACAGCTATAAATGGCAGTCTCCATGCCCCCTAAATATTTGATTACATTATTATACGCGAGATGGCGGGCAACAGGCATCGGAAGAGGTTTACTGCCTGGACCGTGATGGCCGATAACAATGTCCGCAATGGCAATAAACTTTTTACTCCGCCAACATAATTCGCGATGGGATACATTCGGCGAATCGTATTGATATGGCCCGGTTAATAAACAAATGGGTGCATTTGATTCGCAAAAGGGTATTTTTGGGGATTTGACGTAAAAACCCTGTATGGGCGCTCTTGCTTTAGATCAATAATGATACATATTATTAATTCAAATGATTTTATTTAAGTTTCCTTTGTATTAAAAAAAAATATTCTGATTGATTATTGAATGATCTTTTGGCTAATTCAACTAGGCATTATATTAGCATAGAAATGAGAATAGAAAAAGAAAGTATTTTTTTTCATGAAATTTACAATTACATTCCCAATATTAGCTAATAAATCTGAGTCTAATTGTGCTTTAATAGTATTTAAATGACGTTCATTATTTATTTGTTAAAAATCGAAATCTTACTACAATTAATATTTTAGATGAAGATGGTTTAGACGAAGAACTGCCGTAGAATACCTGACGCCGCTGAACTTTTTCTTGGGGGGATGTCTTAAAGATAAAATTTACTACCGACTATACTGGAAGATTTAAAAGCTGCAATTGAGCAAGAATGAGCCACAACATTAAATGAAATGTTTCTTAAGGTTTGTGAATCAATATCCCACTATTAACAGAAATTTATTGACCAGAACGGTAATAATTTTGAACATCTGCCACAGTATACGTAGATTCTGCAGCAAATTTAAATATAAATTATTTGTGAATAAAAACTGATGTTATAACCATTTAAACTGTTTATCTTTTTTTTGACCACTCTGAATATACTCGGTCAAGGAAATTAGTTACATTCGTTATGGCTTAACATTATTATTGAATTTTGGGGCTACCGTGCTTTAAATTTCTTATATTTGATCGAGAATTTGGCAAAAAATCTATTAATCGTGTGTATATAGGTCCTAATAGTCCTAATAGGCACATGATAGTTATTATATATTTTTAAATAATTTATTTAATTTTTTATTTGACTACTATGGATGGATAGCATAACAGAAAGTTTTCAAAGCGCCATTCATCCATATAAAGATTCGATAAAGATTATATTTTTTTATTATTATGTCAGTTGGATTGAAATTCATATTATTTGCTTATACTAATATATTCAACAAAGGATAGACGACATTACATTAAATAGTTATATCGTGCCAAATTATGGGTATCTTTATCTTTTAAGCCAAACCACGTAATGGGTCTCTTTATATTACATACCCTCTGGTCAGTGTTATAAAGAATTCATAGTATTCGTCGGACACCTATCCGACTACTAACTTAGCTCAG